>JAWWEM010033404.1:0-15619 GCA_035582935.1 Ormyrus thymus | reverse complement strand
AAATTAAGATAAAATTAAACATAAATAAGAAATGCAATAATTTTAAATAAAACTAAAAAAACATGTATGTTATTTTATTCCCTTATCTACGTTCTGGGAACACTAATTACTGCTAAATTATTGAACAATCAAATGATTTTTATTAAAAATATTAGAAGGTGTGTGAGGAAGACAAACACAAATAAAAGTAAAAAATTATTGTTATAAAGAAATATTTTTTTAAAATGAATTACCCATAATTTATCATTATATATAAATAATTTTATTAAAATTAAAACTATCTAAAATAACATTAAATTACTTGCAAAAATAATAGTTAGAAATATTTTTAATATCAATCTGCAAATCAAATAGTAATCAACTTCAATTTTATATAAAAAAGTAATTATTATTTAAATGTTTGTAAAATCATTAAACGAAAAAAAATACATGTACGCGCGCGAAGCGCCCACAGACATCACTAGTATAAATGAAAAATGCGTGACGTTTATCAAAAATTAAAAACAATTTTTTTTAAATAATATTGTACTTTTGATTGTGTTTTTAATACAATAACTACCTTGTTTTAGGTATTTCATTTATTTTTATACGTAATAATAAATACATTACTAAAACCTCACTGATATATTGAATTAGTCCACTAATAAAACGATAATCACGAAATTTATAGTATGTTTAACTCAAATTCTGAAATGTATATAATGATGATATAATAAAGAAAATTAAAGTCATGCAGGTCACTCGGAAAAACATAAAATAACTATTTAATTGAGAACTATGTAAGATTTTGTAACAAGGATAAACAAGAAATTAAATAAAAAAATTTGCTTGATTTTCGTGTGAAAAGTAGCGTAAAAATCTCTAAAAAATATCGAAACGGTAGGGTTAAGATAGGCAAATCTTCAATGTGGGTACCACATAGAACATTTCCCACCTAATAAGACCTCTCCGGTTGCTTATGACCTGGGAACCTTCCCTTGTTATTGGGCTCTATCAATGATCGACCACTTATTTTTTCGTCTTTAACTAAACTTTAAAAATTAAAAAGAATTTTTGAAATTCATCTACTATATTATGTTTTATAAAGATTTTAAATTACATATGGTTTCGCGATTATATATATAACATAGTTCAGTCAGATTTTTATTATTATTATGATTTTTTATAAAGAATATGTTAAGTTAAGCTTGCCTTCGGAGGGAACTTGCTTCAAGTCCAAACTGTATGAAACAACAGTTTAATTAAATTTACTGGCCCTATTTATCAAAGTAATTCAATGATATAAAAATGAAAACGTTATTTCATTTAAACGACAAACGCCTTTCCGAGTGCTTCTATATGCTCCATATGTGGATAAAATAAAGTACTATTATAAATGTATTGAAGATTTGGTGAAAATTTATTAAAAAAACGACTTTGGGTCATAAAATCACCCTATTCAAGTAAAAGAAAGCGTTAACAGAGCATGATGTAATATTTAAATGATTTTACGGGAATCCTCCTGCCCGTTTTGTTTGGACATTTTATGTCTTTAGCCGGAAATACCCTGGAAAATATGGCGCGCATTTTTTTCGCCACTCCCAGAAAATTTACAAGCTTGACCCAGAATTCTCCGCAAAATTGGATACTCTTCGCAGCTCAGCAAATTACGAACACACATTATTTATCCTTGCCCGAAAGATCGCTGACATTTCAGTTGAGAATCACGAGTCCATCGGTCATCTGCTTATGTTTCTTTCACTCTTATCGACGTTTTCCTACTGGCCTCCTGACTCGCCGTAGTTAATGTGTCCCTATGGACTCTATACGGGAGAATAGAAAGAAATTCCCAAAGCGATGGCTCCTTATATAATTCTTCTGAAACGGAGGGGAAGAGATAAGGATAAGAATTCGGAGGAAAAATTGAGGCACCTCCTTGCTTCTCAGTCGATTCCTCAAGTCTTTTACCGTCTTTTACGGTTAATCAGAACGATATTTTTCATTCAGCCTTGAAGCTGTGGTTACATGAATTTTCTTATATATGACACACTCCGAAAACTTGGTTTTTGGATTTATTGATCGTAAAAGAAAGCGTTTTCTCCACACTTCGATCCAGGAAAGAGAAAATTGCCTTCAGTGATTAGAGGAGAGAGAAATTTGAACGCATTTTTAAGAAAAAAGCAGAATTCATTTCAAAAGAGAAAAAGTTTTGTAATTTTTATTAATTTAATAAATATTTGAGTAAAAATTTGCGTTAAAGATGTTATAATTCTTCAAACAAGTGGAATTGCATGACCTAAAAAGAAGTCATTTTGTATTCCGTCAGAATCGTTAAATTCAAATCCGTTGGTTCTCGAAAAAAAAGAAAAAGTTTTAATCCTATTGGTGTTGATTCGGCAAATAAAATATTTCAGGCCTCTGATTAGTAAGCAGTCAATGAGCTTTCGTTCGTAATCTCGCATTACGCACAGGCAGGCGAGCACAACAGTTAATGTACCGATCGAAAATTCATATTTCCGCTTCGAAAATTTCGAGGCCCCGGTCGCGATTCCTTGCACGCTTGCGATTTCCTTTACCGACTATGAAGTAAATCCCATTTCGAATTCTCGTCTTCGTACGCGGATATATGCGTTTTACGATGTACCGAGCTCGTAATCTTCTTCTTTTCGCTCCTTGCGATTTCTTTCCAAGTATTAAGAAAGAACTAAATCATTTTAGATTCTTAGTATCTGTCTTTAAATTTTTTTAATTTCTTAAATGGTAATAAGCTTGATCGTAACTCTTTCCGTAGCTTATACTTTTAAAAAAAAATTATTTTTCCGGTATTAAATTAAAAATAGCTCCAAGATATTTTCTCACTTAAAAAATAAATCAATATTACTGAATTAAAAGCCAAACTGTTCTTCTGTATCAATGATCAAAATGATTTTTCGACATTATGAATTCGAGAAATCATGCAGCAAAATCTAGAGTTAAATTGAATTTTCAGAGAAAAATCGAAACGAAATTTTTTAAATATCGGGGTTTAAACGAAACTGCGGTTCTGGTGCATTTCATGAAAAGCTCTAGCGCGCTTCTTCAATTATAGAGGGAAATGGAGAAAAGAGAAAAGCGAAGGCCCCAGGGCGAATCGATTAATTAAAGATCTGGATGCAGAGCTGAAACAAATCAGCGTGCGGTTGATGCGTTCATTTTTCTGTCTCTCCGGGTGATAAAGGAACACGCCACACGCGTCACGTTCAAATCAACAGTAGCTCGCATCTATTTTAATGAAAAAATTCGTGAATACCTTTTTCCTGCGCCAGCCGTTACGAGTCCGCTCCACTTGCAAGATCGGCATTTGCGGAATTCGTTAAATTATTTCGCTTCGATTTGCGGCTCTGATATGCGGGCACATGGAAAGTTCAGTTTTAAGAATGTTTATTTCACCTACAATGTAGAGTGTGGTTTGTACTCCAATTACCAGATTTCAAATCAGTTCAGTTAACCGAAATAAAATACTTAAGGCTTGATTTTTTTTTCGCTATCATATATTGAATTAGTTGTATTTAGTTAGAGTTCATTTGATCTAGGGCGTTAGAAGAGTTGGTCAAGGCGAAAGTCAACAAATAAATACTTGAGCCATTTTTAAAAAGAAATATATAATTCTGTTAAAATTAATCAATATACACTGAGAAAAAAATTTCTTTGAATCAATGAAATCGTTAATCATATAATGAAAATTAAATGTTTAATCATTTGAAATACATTTTTAGTTGAATCAAATATGATTTTATTATGTCAAAGATGATGTTCTCGAATCAAAGAATCAAAGAATCGATCAAATGTCAAATATGTTCAAAGAATTAAATATTTAATTGTCACTATATGATTAACGATTTCATTGATTCAATAAAATTTTTTTCTCAGTCTACAGACTAAAACTTTTCGCCGATACCAAAGTTAGCTTGCCCATCTATACCAGTACGACCCTATTATTATAGCTGACTCATGCACATTACACGTGGTCCGATAATTAGATTCGGCCCTTCTGTTAACGATTTTAAGAACTTATTAGGGCTGGAGCGACCTCGGTTCAGCCCTCGCCATTCAGTGTCGAGTGCAATATTATTGCAGTTATAATTAGTCGATGAATATCGGAGATTAACACACCGCAGCCAACACGCCGCAGCTGCTTTTTTTAAGGTGAATTCGTTAAAATGAATATTCAAAAAGCATTTTCGTCACTACTTTGTGGCGGAGTTTGAAAAGAAATACTCCTAAAATTTATTAGAAGGTTATATTTCCTATCGAAGCTTTGTCCTCTCTGGGTTAAAGCTAAAGTTCCATAAAATTATCATAGTGATAAAAATATCGAACGCCATTCGTGTGACAATGTATAAAAAGCGATCGAGACCGTTCCACGCGAAGGGCAGAGGTTGCTGTCCTAAAAATTTTAGAGACGGGATGTCACTTTTTAACGTCATCTTCTAAATAACGCACGGCACGTTTTCCTTGCCTTAACCTTGAATTTTTCTTTCAGAGCTTTGGACCCAGCGGGTTTATTTTAATTTTAAAGGGTCAGCCTCGCTTTTTTCAATTGAACCTCGGCTCTTTCTTCATTTTTATCAAAATTACTAATTCATTTCTGGGATCTGAAAGTCATTTCACTCTTTTAATGCTGATTAAACATTTATGTAACTATCGTACCTATTTTTGTATATCTATTAGATTATAGAATTAAAGAAATCAATAAATCACTATAATGTGTAAACAATCAATATAATGTTTCCTGATTTAATATCAATATCTATTATTTTGAGGTTTCTCTGATAAATGGGCAAACGTACACCCCGGCTGTGGCAGCTATAGTCAGTGTTGAGGCCTTCAAATATGACTTCCTCATTGTGTCATTTGATGCCTTTAATACCGACCCATCCCGCGCGGTGTGTAATAACTCCCCGAATTACCAGACTCCTTAAAGTAAGTCGCACCGGGTCTGCTACATTGAAAGAAAATTCAGCAATATTCGAGAGGGCTCCTTGACGAGGAAGGTATTCAATAATACTGCAAGAGTCCGTTTACGTCTATTTGAAAATTAATTTTGGTGTAGTAAAAACTTTTTCGCTTGAATCTAGTACATTTCTACACAGAAAGACCTGCATTTTGATTTAACCGTATTCGTCTTTATTAATTGTTATTATTTTTTTTATTATTTTTATATAGGATGGTGAAGAAAGGGAAAGATTGAAATTTAAAATAAATTATAATTCAAAGGTGAAGAGGCAGGGAAACGTCGATGAGTATGATGTGCGGGCTCGCTTCTTTTCAAACGAGAGTAAGACGCGAGTATTCTGTTATTTGCACTCATACCATCACTTACAATAGAAACAGATATAGGTATTTAATTTTTATACTTGTTATTTGCACTCATACCATCACTTACAATAGAAACAGATATAGGTATTTAATTTTTATACCTTCGAAATGTAAGAAGTAAATTTCTTCGTGAATAGAAATTGCATTTTACTGAAAAATTCAGTCCTAAACATCACGAGTTGCAAGCAAGAATTATTCATTTATACACAGCAACTATAGTAACTTAGAATCTTCAGACATATTGATTTATGCACAATATCCATTGTAGAAGAGCCCAGTCGTAATACATTATTCTGTATAAAGTAGAAATGTGCGATCATTTAATTAACGAACAAATACATCCTGGGACTAGTGACTTGGACTAATGCACACGTCGTTGCTTCGAGAAATTTAGCTTTGAGACCCTTTTGTAAGAGATTTCCACGGTATGCGATTTAATGATACTAGTCTGCCGAGTCAGCCGCCTGTAGCATTTTCGTTATACGTACTGAATAATAATAAAGTCGAAGAAGAGCTCTAGTTTATAACTATATAAATAGTTAATATATTATTCTGCATGCATCTAAAAATTACATTGCAGATTGTGAAATCGTTGAAAAGTTGCAATAACGATTTTAGCTCCTTAATTACTGATGACCTTTTACAAATCGAATAGACATCCTTTTATTTTCTAATAAATAATCTTACTGACATACAGAGTGGTACTGTTCGGCCGTCAAAGCGAAGCCAGATAGAATGGACTGCGCGTTAGCCCTGGACTCACGCTGCGATACATGCGAATAAAAGAACATCGACCTATTCCATTTCAGGGAAAATAAAGACCGGAAAAATGGAAAAAGACCCACTTTTCCCTTTTTTCGAACTTTTTGCCCGCTAGAACTCTTCCTCTTTTGCTTTCCGTTTGTTCTTTTAGTTTTTCTTTAAAATTCTTCTTTTGCACCTTGCAATTACAAAACTGGAGCTTTCCATGAGCCGGTCACTATTCTCTTTTCAAAAACTCTCTTTCGTTTTTTACCTTTCAATGTCAACTGTTAATAGTTCAAACATTTTTTTCGAATAAAAAGAAGCCCAAATAACTCTATTGTAGAAATTTTTAATTGATTTTTCGATAAGCAGAAAACTGCTTGCAGTTAAAAAAACCAGGTTTTTAAAATGTAAACGTTGAACGTAAGAGAACTTTTCGCGCGCTGTAAAATTAGGAAAAAACGGCAACCATCGTGCCATAACGGCGACCTTTCGTGCATTTTTCCCCGTTTGCTGGTTAGCGCGACTTACTTGACACACACACACACACACACACACACATACACACGCACGCACACACACACACACATACTCGAGGGTTCCGATTGTTTCCATCGTTTTTGTGTTTGCAAGGACGGAGAAACGGCGTCGACAAGCTGGAAAATTGTCAGATGCATCTGATACAGAAGCAGCAGCAGCAAGATGAAACAATAAGAATTTCTCCTTTACACGTTGAGAGAGAAAGAGAGAGTTCTTGATCGCGGCATAACGAATAAACGATTTCTTTGAACAAATATATTATCCGATGAGATTGTTCTCGATTATAGACCTTTTTACACGGGTTTACTTTTGTAATCTACTCCAGTTTTTGCTGCTTTTGATAAATTGGTCAATGGGTAAGAAAAGCGTTTACTTTAATTATTTTGCGTTTACTTTAATTATTTTTATACCAAAAAATGATTTCAATCATTTAAATCAAATTGGCAATTTCTTTAAAATAAATAATTTAAATGAAAAACGAAATTACATAATAATTAACTCAATAAATTAATAATATTTAAAGTAAAAAAATATTAGAATAAGAATGTAATCATGAAATGTCTGGAATTCGCGAAATTTGTGTGTAATTTGGAAGCATAATACTTCGCACTCTTTTATTGTATTGTTGCGAGTAATATAAATACAAAATACTATACTAAACACCTGCTGATTCTTATAACTCCGGAAATGTTAACTGTTCTTCTTGGTCCGACCACCAGCTGTTAAGACTGACGTTAGTCTCATCACGGATATATAGACAATAAATATAATTTAGCATGACAAATAAATATTGTTATTTGATCCTATTTATAAGTTCCCAATTCGCTTCCCATCGAGTCCCCAATTCAGTCTAAAGGAGCTTTTATGCTCAATCTTCTTAAATAGTTTCGATAGCACATTACGCACCTAGAGAGGGAAAGAATTTTCAAGCCATAGCTCGGGTAAATTAACAGCCGAGCCGAAGGCGAGATTACAAGTGTACAATGCTTCGTTTCGTTTTTAAGAAACTGAAATTGTTTTTGTTATCGCTAAGAACGCACGACGTTCTGTCTTCTTTTTTTATATTATCTGACGAGGCCCTTAACTAGCCCATATTACCACCTGAGAATACACCTTCTAAGGACCTTATAATCATTTATAGGTGCCTGTTCAGGCCCTCATTTTCCCCTTAAATCCGTTTCTACTCGGGGTAATATACCGATATCATAATAGGCTAATAAGCCAATAACGTAGTAATACAGGGTGTTTCGAATTTTGTATCCAGTACTTAAAAAATAACGTTTTCACTGACATTCTAACATTTTACTTTTCAATTACATAAAACTACATTTTATTCCTACTGTGAGAATGTATATACTTTAAAGATTCTGAATTCTAAGATATTTTTTATAGCTATAACTCCAAAGTTTTAGAATTAAAATGTTAAATTATTTACAATACTTTCCAAATAATTATCAGTAAATAATTTTAAAATATTTTCTTCAAAATCTATCAGTGAAAAAATGTTATTCTAATAATATTTTAACTTTATATAGCGCAAGCATTTTATGAGAATTAGTACTATTTATACGTACATTTTTAAAGTTCTAACGCATTGTATTTTTAAATAGAAAGTCCGACCAAGATTTTCGTGACGATAAATTTTAGTTCTTTCGTGTTTACCAACTTTACATGATTGATTGTGAAAGGAATGTTCATTGTTTAACAAGAAAAATTTAATTCGGATTTCAATTACTTGCAACGAATTGACATTTTGGTTACTACTGATGATGATTAATGTATATTCTTTATGCATAATTTACGCTAGATTAATAAATGGAATGATGATGTAAATGCAGCTCATTAATAAAAATGGTTATGCTTTGGGCGTACTCATCTTATCATGTTTTCCCATTAAATTTTTTAATATTAGGTAGAGATCTATCTTTAACATTATAATAAATCAAGCGAAATAACTGATTGTTTTATAGTAGATAATTTCACGCAATATTTATTCGATATAATTTTATATGATGATAGCCTACGGTGACGGCGGTAGCCCGAGATGTTCATGAGATATAAAATGTGCCTCGTATTCAGCACATGGAAATTTAATATAGAAGAAGGTCACTGGTATAGTGCGATTAACTTCGGAGTGCTTAATCCAGGAGTGAAATTTCGCATATCATTTATAAAGGGGTTCGCGTTTTCCAAATTTCCCGGAGATGTTCTTTATTCTAAGCGGAAGATGCGAGGTGGGATAAAGTTCTTAAAGTCTATCCTTATGAATTCGTTATTACTGTTCCAGCATATCCTCTTAAAGCTCAATTAGTCAAAGGGATACTTAACTATACAAGACCATTCTTATTTGCAAGCGGCTCAGGACAAATACTTGTGCAGTTAGCGACTGAATACATGTCTACACAAAAGCTTTCGATTGCTTAATTCAGAATTCTATTACCTTTACGCAAAAGAAATTATTTTTAAGTTTGTTCGAACCTAATAAAGTCTATAAACTAAAGAGCGATAATCCTAAGAAATACTTCACAAATTAGTTTTACAGTATTCCATTGCGTAATATTACTTGTATTGAAGCAAATACAAAGAGATTACCGAACTTTATAAGCTGGAATTATTATCGATATAAAACAGTTACCTACAACAATACCTAAAGCCCTTAAAATGACCCATCCATTATCATTCTTAGTCCGGACGAGACAGAGGAAAAAGAAGTCACGGGGGAGACAAGTTTTTCCGCTTTAATGAATGTTCTCGGTTTCTCTTCGAGTTTTTTCTGCTACCACGAGGGACCAGCAGGATTAAAAGGGAGCTCAAGATGTTGCGTTAAGACTTTTACTTTTTACCAGTTTCCGCCACCCTGAAATGTTACATCATCCCATGGAAATATAGATGCTGTTCGTAGTCTGTGAATCAACTCTATCACCTGATATTGTGAAAGACAGAAGCTTTATCTTCAAATTCTAGCTCTTTGAACAGCAAGGAACTTTTACTTTTTTTACATTCAAACTGAACAGTTTCTGCTTTTTGAAGAAAAAGTCTAGGTTTTAATATAATTTAACTATTTATTGTTCCGAAAGTACTAATTAAAAGATAAATTGAATGACAAATCGGCAGCAAAGGATAGATATTCTCAATATGAGAGAAAGTCGCAGTAAATTGTCGTGATATTGCGTTATTAAAGTCGAATGATTTTTACAGCCGCTTTACAGTGCAGATTTAAGAGGCAGTTCCTACTTAAGAACTTCTAAATTTTATTACTGTAGTATTTTTATTACCAATTTAATCGTGCGATAAAGAATGATGCCAGCAGGTTGCAGTGAAGAAAACCTATACTTGTTCCTCAACCGTAATATTTGCGCCTTAATCAATTCATCGGCTTTAATTCTGTATTGTTAACTATAATTTAGTTTAGTATTAAACGGATTGCGTTGCTTCTGACTCTCAAGCTATCGTGAAATCCGCGATGGACCTTTGAATTGGCAATTAAAAGTCCAACAATGTTTGCTGATTGACGAGATCCTATTAGTTGCACAACAAATTCTATTCAACAAATACGTGTTAAATATTTTTATACCACTCTAACCTCAAAATCACGACTTTGACATGATTTTTCGGCGCTCGTGGTATAAAATAATGTTCAATACTGGTGTTTAAGTTGATTATTTACCTCGTGAGAGAAATAAGCTTCGATAGACATCGTCGTTCGGCGACCCCTAGTGGCCAGCGCCTGAACCGGGCCTATCTCTCTCCGGGTGCTCGCTCGATCGGCACATGCTTCCGAGCAACTGCACCGGCAGGAACTTCTAAACTCTAAAGCGTCTTTAATTTCTAAGTTTATTTTTTCTGTTATAATAAAGAGTGTTGTGTATCATCTAGAAGTGTACGTTGGGTGCTCATTTTCACTGCGATACTTCCCCCCAGGCCATCATCCTTCTCCTTCGTAGAAATCAACACGAGGTAAATAATCAACTTCGACACCAGTGTCGAAAAGTACTATTCCCAACTCAGGCATAAAATGACCCACATTTCACGCTATAAAGTCGCGTAGAAAATCAAGTATTTCAAACGTTTGACAAAATTGTTTGTTCAAGCGGGGAAAAAGTTATTATTCTCCAAGGGGGAAAAAAGGAGGCGGAGCTTGCCGGCCAAAAGTTACTTTTTTTTTATTTTTAAAATTAAACAAATTTTTTTCTTTTTTTTACAATTTTTTTTTCTCTTTTTATGCCCTCAGTGACAAAAACACGGTGTGTAACACGGGGAGAACAGTTACTTCAGACTCGTGCTGAATACCTTACCCTCGCTAGAAATAGCTCATTTTCTCCCCTTATTGCACAATGTACTATTTTAATAAAAAATACTTTTTATTAAAGGAAAATAATCAATTACTGACAGAAAGAAAATGCATAAAGGAGGATTACGTATTATTTGTAGCAGGAAAAAAGTGAAAGAAAAGTTGTACAATCAGTTTCAGTAGTAACGTCTACATGAAATCAGTCGGACTGAAAAATATTTTCTTTTGCAAACACAAGTAAATCAGTATGTAAATACGATTTTTATTTAATTTCGTTTATAAAATATTACTTTATTAGGGACACGTAGAGCTGCCGTGAGAGTGGTTTCATCTTTACGTTCGCAATGAAAACGGGAGGGGAATAACGTTTAGTAACGTAGGAAAGAAAGTCGTTTAAAATTCTGTGCTGATGATAAGGCATATTTATACATGACCATAAAGCAGCGATTAAATTTATTTTTATTGAAAAACGGTAAGGATCATAATTGTTGATATAATAAAAAGTATAAAAATGTTGAAAAATTAGCCAAGAGTCAGTGAAGCGAAGCGTGCAATTAGAGTAAGCGAGAAAATCAGGAGAATGGAGACGGAGAAGGATAAGGAGCTTCTATCCGTGAATGCGCAATAATTGATAAGCAAAGAGGAACCTTCAGGCAAGGCGTTTGCCTTGGGACGACTCTTAAATAGCACTGAAAAGAAGCCACTGACAAGAAGATTTTTTCACTATGAAAAAACGAAGAAAATTGAAGACGCACAGGTTAGGTACGAGAGAGGAAGAGCTGGAACCGTCGAGTCAATGCTATATCGGATAAAGGATAATTCCAGCTGTTAAAAGTTGGAATGAATTCGAAAGAGGGGAGTGGAAATTCCATAGGAAGGCTAGTTTTTGACAGATATATTAGTGCTGGCTCAAAAATAGCCAGAGACTTCCTCGCGCGCTTATACAATATCACACGCTTTAAAGCTAACTCTGAGAGCTGCCTGCTCCAAGGCAAGCCTGGAATAACAAGTGAGACGCGCGATAATTCTTCAAACTGGCTCAGGGTCGCGCGAATATTTCCGGCTGCTCCGGATCTCCAGCAATTTTACTGATTAACGAGTGCGCCATCGATCTGTTGCCTCACCCGGATGAGAGATGCGAGTTGCGCCTCCGCTCTTTCTACAAAAGCTGCGAGCTTAATTCCTATACTTCTCTTCCACCGCCGACGATGTCTAGACGAAGGAATGCGAGCTAGCTCTCATTTTTCTCTTCACTTAGCATTTCACTTATGTTAGGAAATTAAACTTTAAACAGCTTGCAATGCACTGCTAAAAACTGTTAAACTTTAACCAAACCCCTAGAAATAACTTGTGTGCAATTCTTTTCATTCTTATTTAAACGTTATTTTTGCCTTTTTTATACAAGTGCAAAAAAACTGCATCGACGCAACTTGAATTTAAGCTTTGCCCTGGAAAAATAAACCGCGATGTTTCTGACATGTCTGCTACAAACTGCAAGATTGAATTGCAAAAAACTGCAGCGACTAGATAAGTAAAGTAAAAACAATTTAGGTCACTTTTTCATACGCGTATTTAAATGCACGTTTCGCCAGATTTTAATATTTTTCTAAACTAATTGCAAGTAAAGAAATTCTTAAATGAATTTTGTTCAAGAAAACAGCAGACGCTGGAAAAAAGTTTTACCGCTCGTATATTTATACGCTCTCTGCTTTCCGTTATTGACACGCGAGTGCTTCTCTAGAAGATAAGCAACGAGAGAAAGGGGGATAAAGTCTCAACCCCGGAAACAATGGGCACAACGACGCCATTTAGTTCAGAGATTCTAAAAAAGAAAATTTTCTTATGCTTTTAGTGGAAGCGCATTAACGAGTGAAAAAAACCGGCGACGCATACTCACGATAAGGTACTCTCCACGCGGCCTCGTCTCGTCAACGATCTTGGGATCTACTATTGAAGAATATAACTTTGGATTTAAGGAAAAAAAAATAATATTAAAATCGAAGCGTTTTTCTCATACTTTATTCCTGCATGGTTAAGGATAAAATTCCGAGAATATATCGAGAAATATGTTTCTGAATTTAGGTTACTGTCTTTGACAGGTGTTTTTGCAATGGAAACTGTAATTTTTTACGACCTCATCCTTGTCATTTACACTTTCTCCGACATGCAGCCTTTTGATGGACTGACGTCAACTCCCTTTCATGAATTGCGACGCGCGTTTCAAAAGTGATAGCACGGAGCGCGCTCACTAACGATGTACGCGCATTTTCACGCCGGGTCGAAAAATACATTGAAGGTACTGACACAACTTTTATTTTCAAAAAACGATGATTCAGCAGAGAAAACTGCTGACTAATTCAACCCCTCTAATTACGCTTCATCCCTTTTTTCAATTTCATTTTTAACTTTAGATTACTAGTGCAATATATATATATATATACTTTAGATTAAAAAAATAAGGTAAAATATCATTAACTAAACTACGAATTCACTGGGGGGCGAAGAGCAAAATAGATTGGCCGGGTTGGGCTACCGACGCGAATATCTACCTCATGAATTTCTCGAATCGATACGTCATACTCGATGAATTCAAGAGTTTTTGCTCCATAAAAAGCGCATAAAAATAAAAGCACCGAGCGCCTTTTAATCGATAGAGAAGCCTCGCCAACTTTAATGCTAAACTAAATAGTACCTCGGAAATATTAAGGCATGATATTTCACGCGAAACTTTTCGTCAAAAGTGAAACTGCAAAATTGACGCGTCCATTCGTCCATTCGGCTGCTTGTTTGTCCTTTTATTTGTAGGATTGATTACTGAATTTAATGCAGCCTACCCGGTTGCAAACATCCTATAAATTCCAATAGAAAGGGTGCAGAAACCGCATAACCTATTCGGTTTTTGCACCAGAATCTATGAGATTTTATTAGTTTTTATGAGATCGTTTCAATAGGGTATTGTTCCCACCCGAGTTCGATGCTGCTTCCCGTAGCTTTTTTTTTGCGCATTTCAGTCTTTACTTTGGCTTTTCTTAGCGAGATTTTTAATCTACTCAAAATGTCTTTTAAATTCATTTTTCCGGCAGACAGTGGCTGGATGACAGTTTTTCTTCGACGAAGGACTAGGAAATATTTTTCTAAAAATATACTTGCTACTTTATTTCCGTTTTCGGATATCTATAATAATTTAGATTCTGACTGTTATGATGAACAAACGATTTTAACGACAAAAATGGAGATTTCTGATATTATTAACTAATAAGCTGCCTTTAAAGGTACATTGTGACTGTAATGTTACTTTCAATTATATATAAGCGTATTCATCAATTGAATTCTACAGATACTTCAATGTATTTGTAGATGACCTAATTTAATTTAATATAATATCTTACTGGTGAATAGCAGCTGCTATATGTATTCATTAAAATCAATACACTGTTTTTACCTACAAATCTAATATACAATATTATACTCAATGGGAAATCGGTCGAAAATTTATTTTTCCTGTGTTTACATGTTCGGAATTTCAAATAAATCTCGGTTATTTATTCGTGAAGGCCTGAAAATATATTGCTATTCAATTTAACTAATGCTTCTAAAAGCAATGAAACGCTAAATTCTTTATTGAAAAGATTTACTTAATTTACGTTGTTACGTTAAAAATCACTGTATACCTTTTGACTTGTTTACAACTGATATTTGTCGTATATTATAATTTTGATAAATACTGTACAACGTGGTACAACGTTTATGTCACCTCTCAAAAATAAAAAGCGCAAATAACGAATAAAGCACTTATACAAAGTAGAATGGTCTTGCTATAGTCAGACATAAGTAAAGTAAATATTCTGTGCTTAACTGAAAAATAATATTTTTAATTGACATGAACAATATTAATCATCTTGCATTATTGAGGGCATTATTGAGTGAATGAAGGTTGAACTTTAAAAGATTGATTTCCGTCATCTTTTAGGATTAATTTGAGGATTGCCCAGCTTTGGAGGCTACGTCAGCGTGGTAGCTTTTCTTAAAAGTAGCTACCGCACAGCTGGCTTTGTTATTATTTCTCATGCTTGGACCCCCTTAAAAGAAGACTTATACTTGAAAAATGGATGGAATGGCGCCATGCGATTTAACGCTGGCCTTCCACCATCTCTCCTTTATCATTTTTCTTCTCCCGATTCGAATTCCGAACGGAATTTACTTTCTTTCACTTTTTCAACTAGGCTTCGAGTATCAATCTGCAATTGTCTTACTCACTCTGTCTTACTTACTTTGCTTCACGTATGAATTAATAATGAACTAAATCTAACGCCAAAAACTTGAATCTGTCTTTTTAATTAATGAAATCGATTTATGATTCAGCAATTCTATTGTGAAGAAGATATTGGCAGAGAAATGTTGTTAATCATCTCGTGCCTCATTATCATTTCTTCAGTTCTTTCTAGACTTTTGCCTATTTTTAGTAGGTGCGCTGGCCTCCTTGACGTAAAACTAAAGCAAAGTAAATTCAAGTCAACTGCATTTGAAGTACTGTTTCGCTGCAGTTTTGATTACTTTTTATTTTTCGGAACCTCGTAACATTTATTCCAAGTTATTGTTACGTCCTGCGTAAAATTGATGAAATGAAAACGTAACGCTTTCCTCTTATTTGCCTAGAAGGCACACGTGCAGCTGTGGGAGTCACAAAAACTGTAAGATAGGCCCGAA
>JAWWEM010033393.1:0-15624 GCA_035582935.1 Ormyrus thymus | reverse complement strand
TTGGCATTGTTCAGCAAGGATTGATAGTGTTTGGCAGTGTTTCGGAAAATTTTACAAAGAAGATTTTTCCACTCGGGAAAGTATTATATAAAATAAAAAACAAAAATCGTTAATGTAAATTATGTCATTAGTTTCAACCTTGGAATTTAAAAATCAAATTTTATTTTAACTTTCAAATGCTGAAAAAGCAATCTTAAGATTCGAGACGTGCCTGTATAAATACTAGAATTTCCCGATCGGTTGGTGGCCCTGCTCTACGCCCGCTAAGAGAAAGCCGTCATGTCGCGATATCGCGCGACGTTGTTGACCTACTTCCTTTCGCGTCTCTACTCTCACGCGCCCAGTTTCTGGCCTCTGCCAGTTCATCAATGGTAGTTCATAAAAGACTGCAATGTCTAACAGAAATACTTGTTACTTTACTTTTCGAAAAATAGTGGATTGATGCTCCGTGAATATTAATGAAGAAAATATATACTTCTCAAAATTTCATAATTTTAAAAAAGTTTAGCGTATGTTAATAAAAGTATAAGATTATTCGCATATAATATGTCGAAATACAATTAGAATTATTTAAAAAAAGCTAACATGTTAACAAAGATGACTTAATCATAAAGAGTAAATAGTTGTCCTTTATTATAATATAATGAATTAATATTAATAAAAGTAGTTCGTCGATACACATTTTTTTTTCCTGAAGTATAAAAGCTAATTGTCAGATACGTCATGACATATATATTTTTCGTTATTGACGTTCAGTAAATGATGGACCGTTACGCCATGAAACTCATAGCAAAACAAGTAAATATAATTCATGCATACCAATTTAATGCAAATGACATATTTTTCAAACTAAAAATTTTATAAGTGGACAGTTAATATTTTTATGTATTGAAATTCATTTGAATTGACTGAGGGTTAAAAATAGATGTGGAAGCTATTATTAAAGTTATTATTTTTAAGTTTCTTATGGTATGTAAAACTTGTATGGATTAGAAAAATTCTGTAATCTGTAACTTTATTTTTCTGCATTTGTAAACTAGTTATAAAACTGCATTCATTCAGTATTTTAATTACAAGAATATAATTAGAAATAAAACTTATAAAAATTTACAAAATAATTACATAAAACCATTAGAAACCACTTAATATGATTTAAATAAAAATAAATAATGTTAGAATGCTTTGTGATTAAATTTTATTTACTATAATAGTATGCAACGTATGTGTAACGCATATTTAAAATATAATGTCTAATAAGAACTATCAGATAATCATAAAAACTATTTGCAGATCAGTCGGTAAAACCCCAAAGAGAAAATAGTTATGCAATTCACTATTGCTATTAGGTAAAAAAAAGAAAAAATTCGAAACTGAACAGAGCATGCATTTCAGAGTTAAGATTGTCCATCAACTGAGAAGACGTCATAGGCGGCCTCTGATTTCCTGGAAATTCGCTTTCACCTAAAGCAAACCCAACTGTGCAATACACAAACTAAAGAATATTCTACTTTCAGACTTGTTACAATGCTAGGTTTCAATTTAGAGTATAGTTTTTACCGAAATAAAAACTGAATTTTCATTATGGAATCTGTTTCTTTAAAAAGAGAATAACTTTACTTGCTTGAATGAAATTAGAGAAATTAAAAATTTTGTAATATTGAAGTATAAATTAAAGTATCAATAAAAAATAAAAAAATATATAATTTGTAATTCTTTCGTCTACTGATTGAACAAATAATTTTGTATTCATGTTGAGTTGAAGCATGAAGGCGCTCAACGGTAGCGAAATATAAGACATTACTTTACACTGCCATCTACATTTCATAAATTTTCAATTTTTTTCCGTTACAGTATAGTATCTAGAAAAGCTTATGAAACTTATACCACTTTTAAATTATCCTGATAACAATTTTTAAAGAAGAGCTGTTGATAATAAATTGTTAATCATTGCCGCAAGGAATTGACTATATTGTAAAAAAGTAAATGTCAACTGGTGACCACAAACATTGTACATTCAACTTAATTAAATGAAACGGACCATTCATTATTTGCGCGAGATTGCAGAATGATTTTTCAAAAGCACGCTAGTTTGCAAGCAAAATGGCTGAACTGCGAGAACTACTTGATGTGAGAAAGAAAAAATATAAACAATCATTTATTTCGGTTCAAGTTGCGGGTTTTCGGAATAAGAATTATTGATAGAGAAGCAGTTTTACTCGATAATTATATTTTCTAAACTGAAGCATAACGATTTAATATAACACCTTTTAATACTTTACTTTTAAATAATTTATTGTAAAAGCGATTTGGTAAATAATAATGTTTTGGTAAACAATTATATACCTGAGGGGCTCTTCGACAAAAGTCTTCTTCTGTTAGTGAAGCCAAAGTTGCACCGTCTATATTAAAACTCTCCAAAGGAACTGACGGTAGCTGCAATTGTCTTCTAGCCCATTGCACCCAAGCTTCAACGTCCGCCGCACTCCATCGGCGAGGTTCTGGATACGAAAAGTACAGTGTAGTCAGCAATTTATGTTTTCATTTATTGTAAATGAATTAATTGGAAATGTGTACCTTAATTCCGAACTTATGTATAAGTATAATTATGAATAATTTTTCTAATGCCAATTAATTTTCATACTATATTTATCTTTTTACTGACAACATTCATTTCCCGAAGAAATTCATCACGTCAATTAAGTTTAAAAAGTTCAAGTAAAAAAATGCTAATTTTGAAATCATGTAAAGCTAATATTTTTAATAAGAGAAAATAGTTATGTTTAATTGATTACTATTCCAACACAGCATTTCGGACCTGAGTACACTATATTTATGTATTTTTCGACGCTGAATCTGAAGTCACTTTTTGCCCTTCGTGTTAGAATTTTGATGTATTTTATTCTTTAAGAATTTTAAGATATGCTTATTTTCAAGGTTAAAAAAATCTTTTTTGTGATTTGGTCCATGCACAGTATTTACCGTGATCTTTAAATTATCTTTTGAATATTATTAATAAGATTTTATTTCTTTTTTTCTTTATTTTCTTTATCTGCAAATATCTGAATATGAAGTATGTAAAACATTATTTTTACATCTTAAATTTTCTAGGAAGAAAATAATTACATTTATGAACTGTAGAAGGTGATGTAAAAATCAGGGTTTACTATACAATATGATGGACCAAATCACTGAAAAGTGTTTTTTGATCTTGAAAATAAGCATATCTTAAAATTCTTAAAGATCAAAATATCTCCAATTCCTGACGAAATGGACCAAAAGTGACTTAGATTCATCATTGAAAAATGTATCAGAATAGTGTACTCAAGGACTGACATGCAGGAACACTTTTTTTATAAAATTGAGTAATAAATCGAAACTCTTTTTGCTTTATAACTGTAAAAAAATTGTTATAACAAAAAATTTTCGAAAACATGTTTTAAGATTTTTAGAATACAAATCCGTCATTTTTGGAAAAACGTGACGTACGTGTGCGCGCCTGCGTGGATGTATTGGCTATAACTTTCGAAGCATCTATCCGATTTTGAACAGACTAGGAATACTTTAGCGTGCTGTGAACACACTACATTTTGTTTCTATTTAGGTTAGATTAGGAGCGGATCGCAAAACTAACATGTTCAGTTTCATTATATTTGATTTTTACGTGAGCAAACAATGTTCAGAATAAATATTTAATAAACTTTTTTATTTCTATACATTATTCTTTCTACATTTTATTAAAAAATTATAGCCATAAAAACTTTTTTTTCAAAACCTAATTTTAAATTTTGCGCCATTTCTAGAGACCATTACAGGCCACCAATCGTATTTCGTTTTCAGCGGCTTTACTTTTCTCGTATAATTTTTTTAACAGAGGACAAAGCTTATTCTGTTTGTTTTTAATGATATTTTAAATTATATAAACTAATTGTTACATTATATGTACTTCCGAAAAGGGTACTGGAAAAACTATCCCGAAAAAAATGTATTCCTATGTATTTTGATGCGCTGAATACGAATATCATACTCAAAATTAACGCAAATTGAATTGTCATGGTGAAAACCATAAAAAATCCATAAAAATCGTAACTCCAGAAATATTGAATATATTGAGCTAAATCTTTCATACTTCTTATGGAAAGGAGTCTGTTTAAAAGATAACCCAACCAACCACCAACCGCCCTCTGAGTGTGGAAAGTCGTTTTCCCCCGTTTTCGGAGCAAAATTGCTCAAGAAATAATCAGTTTGGTCATTTGACACCAATGTTACGATTGAAAGGAGTTAGGATTGGAGTTGGGTTATTTTTCAATATACACGATGCGAGGTATAGCGTCTGCTACACGCTAGGAGTTGAGTTTGGTTATTTCTTTAGTAAATTGTAAATTAAAGATCTTCTCTTGGCGTTACCCAAGATCAACGACGTGGACACGGAAGATGTGTGCGCGCTCGCGTGTGCGTGTGTGTGATTTTTCTTTTTTTTCTTTTCTATTTTGAGCTTTTTCCGGGATAAGCTATCTTGATGTCAGCTATTAATTGTATGAATGGATCATTTCTTAATTTTTTTAACGCGACGTCGCCATAAAAATTCTATGTAATGCAAATTTCCGAGACGATTATGGTAAATTTACATTTGGTGTCTAATAACCAAAATGATTATTTCTTTAGTAATTTTGGTCCGAAAATGACTTTCCACACCCGGGGGCGGTTGGTGGTTGATCAGGTTATCTTTTGAACACACTGTTTAAAATTGTTATTATTTCTGGGATTTTGCAGGCTATTTCTAGTAGCGAAATTTGTGAGGCTTGCGGGAATGAGTTCACGTTACAATTTATTAAAGGAACAACCAAAACCAACCCCAATCCCATAGCGCGTAGTAAACGGAGTTAAATGCAAAAAATTACGAAATTTTTATAGGTTTTTTATGGTTTTCACCATGATAGTTAAATCTGCGCCAATTTTGAGTGTCATATTCATATTTAGCGCATCAAAATACATTGGAATACGCTTTTTTGGATTAATTTTTCCAGTACCCTTTTCGGAAGTACATCCGATTATATAAACTAATACAAATAAAAAATACAAATAAAAATGTTAAACTGATGTACCAGGGTGAATGCCAAGGGCAACGCATGTGTTGTCGAAATCCTTTTGAAGCTGCTGAATTGCTAGACTGAGTACTGGTTCAATTTGCTCTCGTGCTAGATCACCAACACACTCTCCGGGTTCGACCATATCTTCCACAAATTCTGTACCAACTGATCGAAGATCCACAGGTTTTAAATTATATTTACGCTGGAAACTTGTATCTCTAAGCACCTCTCTGAGTAGTTGATGATCAGAAACTTTAGAACTGGAGCCTTCACAATTAGACGTCTCTTTTAAGACTTTATCTGACTTTATTTCTTTGCCTAGAGTTTTTAAAGAAGTTTCAGTATTGTGAAATAGAAGATCGCGTAGCGAAGATTTTTCAAAAATAGGCGGTACTGGTGAAGTAGCAATAGGTGATGAGGAACAGGTAGAAGCTGTAGAGGAGATAGATAAATTAACAGGTGGCAAAAGGCGAACTTCTTCTTTGAAGAGAATTTCCTTAAGAAGGGGGTTTGATTCTTCTTTTTTTAGTAACGAGTTAACATCAAAATTCTTGTACATATTTTCTTCAGTGCGAGGAGGTGTACAAGGAACTGTACAATCAGTTGAATCTTCTTTATAACCTAAACTTTCTGCTAAAAGTCTATAAAGTAAAAAAAATCAATTATTTTTTGCATATTTATTAAATCAGAATTAAAGTTAAATTAAAATTAAAGAAAAAAATAAAACTAAAAGATTTATTTGATCAATAAAATGTTATTAAGCTTTTTAATCACTGTTACTGTTCGGTATCATCTTTTATGCAGAGTTGTAACCATTGACACGAATTTTGAATAGACTATTTGAAATTTTTATAATTTAGGATATTTTAATTTGATTGAATTACAAATATACAAACTAAAACTGACGTTTCATAGTAAATAACTAATTAAGAAAGTCTATTTATATTTTAAATATTGAAATGACTACAGGCAAAATGTTACCCTTACCTTGACTCATGCAATATTGTCAATAAATCGAAGCTTTTTTCTCTTTTAGTAGGATGTTTACTATTGGAATCAGTAGTTGTAGTAACTGTAGATTCAGGACTTGTTGGATAGATTTGAGCGCTTTGAGGACTTTGGGGTACGTAATACGGGCTTGCAGGATATGCAGGCGAAGCATCGCGCGAGTAATTTGGTGATAATTCTCCTATACCACCATTTAAACACGGATAAGATGGACTTGGGTAAAGGCAATGGGGAGATCCAGAACGGGGTGAATGAACCTCCTCCTTAATTTGAATAGGCTTTACACTGTTATTTATCTGTATCTGCTGACTGGATATCATTGTTGTCGAGTTGTTATTACTCGGTAAACTGTTTATTGCAAAATCGTCAGAGAGTAGTGATAAATCGAACTGAAAGGCACTGTAATCAAATGATGGTGAAAAGCCTGGAACTGTTGGTACCGTTTGTGGCATCTGTAAAAGAGAAGCACAAAAGAAATAATCATTGCCCATTCTATTTATTACTTTATATGTATAAATTATTATTTTAAAAGGGATTTTATCTCAGCAGTTTTATCTTCGATTTAAAAGTTTTATTATTTAAACCGTTGATAATTTGAAGAAATTCTAAATGCAATTCAAAAGTATGTCATAATTTGTTCAATATTCCAATAACCCAAAACTTAATATCATATTGTTATTAAATATTACATAAAATTGTATTTTTCTTTAATCCTTCGAGTACGCACTGGGATCGAAATTAACAATCTATATATTTTTTCATTCTGCAAAATTTATGAATTTTTTAAGATACCAAGGACGTTGTATGTTTTTTTCAAAAAGTTTTAAATAAATATATTGTTAAGACATTCAAGCTACCCGAGAATTTCTTTGTTAGAATACACTTAATAATTTTAAAATAAAGCTGTTCAAAATTGTCCACGGGTGGTTACCACCCAGCGTACACTCAGTATCCGCAAGAATAAGTGTGTATTCGAAGCGTTAAGATTAAAATAGTCCGATGATCGCAGGAAGAAAATTATTTTGGAAGTTGTTAAAAACCCACTCTTCAAAAAGAAATAAACAATCAACGGAAGTTGCATTTGAATTAATTATTAAATTTTTCCTCGCTTGCTGAATCTCGTTTAAATAAAAGTATTAGTTTTAAGGAATTTTATTTTTCGATATTAGAAATTTATGCTAATAATTCTATCGTCTAAAAATAATGTCAAATTCCGTATTTGCTGTCTCATAAGAAAAAAAAATTTATGGAAAAAATTGTGACTTATCTTGGAAACTCAGAGACCTAAGAATTTTTTAATTATTTTTCACATAAAAAAAAGAAGATAATAAAAATTATATTTTGTTTTATTAAAATAAAAGCAATGCAAAAACCATAGTTAACAAAAGCACTTTCCCTCGCAAAGTGCGACTTGTAAGGTATCTGGAACTAGGCATTTTCTTTTTCTCTCCCTTTCGCTCTTGCAATGATAACGGTCATTTATCTTAGAGTGTGTTAATATTGCTTAGCCGTGCAACTGACCTCAGCTAGTTACGCTTTGTAAGCCCAGTGCCCAGACGCGTGCGAGCAGTCGCCTGCTAGTTCACAAGCGTACGAGGCACATCCTCGCGCAACATCTTGGCATAGTACTCTGCTAAGATTACTCATACGAAGTCTGTCAGTGACAAAAAATTATCGTAAAAACATAACTTTTATTAGTACTACTTTGCTAAGCAACAGTTCATAGCATCATGAAAAAAATTTAGCTTTTATAAAAGCTAGATTTAAAAAAAGAAAAAAAATTAAAATAATTTTTTAAATCTTTCTTTAAAATTTTTTGGCTTAAAAATATGTCATCAAATGTGATATTTAAATTTTCTTTTCTTATTTACTTCCCATTTATCTTTCACAATATCAATTTATTATAAATAAAAGATAATAAAAAATAAACAGTATTTTTCAGTCTAAGTTTCTGATCGAACTTTACAATAAATTTACATTTCTGAAGCTTGATATTTATCCTTTAACTGTATTATCATATTTGCTATGCAAGCTTTTGCACTACATTTTTTAAGAAAAGCTAATAAGGAGAGTACAAGTATTACAAGAAACTCAAGGAGGTATTGCAGGCAAAAAGGGTCCCATTTAAAATATTTTGTAATTTTTATTATTATAAAAATAACATATGGGTGAAATAAAAAGTGAACTCATTTTTTACATTTTGAAATTATTATTATTATAATTTAACAAACTTCTTCTACGAATACTAAACGAGTATTAAACCAAAATCTCGGCCAAGTCATTTGCCCTTGGATTCCTCAAACTTAAATTATTTATTCTTTATGTAGTCTTTTTATGATAATAAAAGATTGGTTTTCAATTTTCAATTTTTAATTTCAATTTTTGTATAAATTATGTATCAATATAATCTTGGATTAGCATATTGTAAGATCAAATAGTAGGACTTTATTCTTCAAATTCCATAGCAAATAAGTACATTTTTAATAATAATACTATTAATAATAATAACTCCGCCATCTGAAACCTACACTTAGACTGAACATGCCTCCAAGAGCGCACATCGTCGTCTATGCAGACGATGTGGCAGCCGTGATAGTAGCACGCAACTAGCACTTGGTTCAGTTAAAACTGAACCAGGTTATGAGGCGCATAAATGGATGACTGAACACGGACTGTAACTAACGCTGCAAAAGAGAGAATTGCTGCAAACTCGATCACGAATAGGCATGGTGGTTTCGATGGCGATAGAGACAGACGTAATTGATACAAAGAATGAGATAAAGTATTTGTGAGTTGTCATGATCGCAAAGCTAATAAGTTTTGGGCCTCACATACGGAACGTGAGGAACAAAGTAGCAGAAAAGGCCCTGAATCGACTTAAGGCTAATAAGAACAGACCGAAACTAAACGTACAGAGATTATTGATGAACGTTAGTCGTTCGATTTTACTGTACGGGCCGAGGCCCTTTGAGAATCGCCTGTACATCATACTGTATCCGAAAATACGGTATTCGTCATCGCGGGGGTGATCCCAATTTCCCTAGTCGTAACCAAGCGTAAAGTAACATACAAGAAAAGCACAACAATTAGGCGGAAGGATGCTGCAGCGGAAAACGCACGAAGATACTTTTTTTTAAGATTTATGTATTTTAACGCTCTAGGATGACTCCTCTTAAGCGCGGTTTAAACTACAATACTAATGTCGCGTGTAGTGTTATAAAAATTACAATATTTTATTTAATTTCATGTGTCCAAATTACATTTAATTCATTTGTGTAAGTAGGTGTGTGTATGAGTGTATGTATGTTTGTTGGGATAGGTGTGTCAGATATGAATATTAGATCTTCGTTGTTTTCTTGATTTCATCGGTTTCCCTGCAGTAGATATTTCAAGAGCTGCTCCTGGAAAGTAATTGATGTTGCAGTATGTCTGATCTAAATTGATAGAATATTCCACATGGTTTGTCAAAGTGAGAGAAAGGATAGTTTTCTAAAATCCAGTTTGCAGAATGGAACGTTGATTGTTACAGGGTCTAGTCTTGTGAATTTGCGTGCAGATAAAATACTATCTTCGTATTTTAACATTTAGTGATCGGAGTTCATCATACAATGGTGTAATGTAATCATATTTTTTTGCCATGCACGTTAATCTTATACAGCAGTTGAGAGCTCTTCGAAGAACTTTGTTCGATTCCAGTTTAATATCACACATAGCAGCACAGCAGTAGTCCAGGATTGGAAAAATCAAAGTTGATATGAGTTTACCCCTTAAATGTCTTGGAAGTATGTGTCTAGTGACTTTAAGCTGTTGCAGTACTCTATAGATTTTCTTAGATCTTATTTCAGCCTCTGTTTCCCATGTTAGATCCGGATTGATGGTGATCCCTAGATATTTAACAGAGTTTGAAAAGGGTATGTCCTCGCCATCAACCCATATTTTAGGAATATTTAAATTATCTAGACTTCGTATGTTAACATTCATTCCGATTATCATGGCTTGCGTTTTGGCGTTTTTAGTTTCAATCCTAGACTAGTTGACCATGCAAAAATTCTTCTTATATCCTCGTTGATCATGGCAACTCCCTCTTCTAATTTATTTGGGTGACATGGTAGGTAGATTGTGATATCATCAGCGTAGATACTGTACCCACCGTACCTTAAAATCTGAAAAGAAATGTAAAGGGAAAAAAGAAGGGGACCCAGCACCGGGCCTTGAGGAACTCCACAGGAGACATTTCTCCAGGTAGAAAGAGAATTATTAGCAGTTTCAATTGCCTGCTGATACTTAACAGTTATGAAAGTTGCAAAATCTGTCTGTGGAAGTTGCATCTTTCAAGATGAAGAGAATGATTTCGGCAGAATTCTGCGGTTGGACTTAGAACGATGCGGAGCATTCGTTTTTCGTGTGCGTCCATTCGTAGGTACGATCACGCCAGGAAACGTGACTAGACTTATGAAGACAGATGCGGACAATTAGCAGTTGATCGCAAAGTACGTTACAAATGTGCTTCGGACTACAAGACTAGAATGAAGACTAGATGAATGTTGGAAGCCTGAGTGGATATAAACACGAGGGTAAACGAAAGACTGGTATGAAAGAAATGAACGTGTATGATCACGATGGAAAGCACCCTGAATAAAATAATGTGCATAACAGTTCCGAGTTGATGTCGGTGCAAACAAAAGGGTAGGGATACATGGTAGTACCAGGTCACACATGCGCCGGTGGCCAACTTGCAAACGAACTTGAGGAACGACTATTGAAAGTGAGTAAACAGTATTTGCAGACTTCAACAAAAAATCTTTCTTCACAACGAACTTACCTAATAGATGTACAAATTCTACCTCTTCACAAAATTTTAAAACGATTTAATCAATTACGTTCTAGTTATTACCAACGAAAGTATTTTTTTTACAAATTATTCTATTTTCTCAATAAAAAAATCACGAGTAATACTTTACAATTTTTACATCTATATACGGAGTTTTAGACCAACCGTTTACCCCTTACGATAGCTAGTGTGAGCAAATTTACGCCTTCCAACTCACTAGGAGAGTCTCGCTTGTTTGGGTCACGAATTTTGTTCGAACTTTGGAACATGTTTTTTAATGTTAAAATATGAAAGAAGCCGTGTGTGTTCGGCCTAACTCTTGATTTTTCAAAAATTTGAGCTCTTTTAGCGAAAAGCTAAGAAAAATCGATTTCTGTTCAATCACATATAATTTTTTAACTATTAATTGTAAACTATTTTAACTCCCGGCACTTGACAGGTGAGATCAAATCTTATCGATTAAAAAAAAGACATCCAAAAATCTTCATTTGTTCAGAAGTTATGGCCCAATAAAAAATTACCATTAAAGTAGTATAAAATAATCCACAAAAATTCATTGACGTAATTTTAGTTTCTTTTATTACAAATTTTTATTTAGCTATAAGCTTTGAACAAATAAAGATTTTTGGATGTCTTTTTTTTTAATCTATAGGATTTGATATCACCTTTAAAATGCCGGGAGTTAAAACACTCTACAATTAACAATTGAAAAGTTATATGTGATTGAATAAAAATCGATTTTTCTTAGCTTTTTAGCTAAAAGCTCATCACTTTTGAAAAATCAAGCATTACGCCGAACGTACGCGGCTTCATTCGTATTTTAACATTAGGAAATATTTAAAAGTTTGAACAAAATCCGTGATCCAAACAATTAAGACTCTCCTGGTCATTTTGAAGTCAAGTACAACTCCAAGGCAGCATACTAAAAATTTATAGTCGATTCTATGTCCTTCAATCTATATACAGCTATTAGTTACAAAGGACAGTATGTTGATATAGTATAGAGAGTCAATACCAATGGATTTGACTTTATAAAAATTAAGATTTTATCTGCTCAATGCAGCCTAGCCCAGTATACATTCTGAGATTTCGCTCATCCTTTTGGAATGATTGTGAAACTCCTTAAGTTAAATCATCGACATAGACGATATTTTTATTTTTCTCACGAAGGAGGATGCACTCCACCTGATTGCAGTTTTTGAAAATTCAAAATGAATCAGCTTTTTGAGGAGCCTAGATATTTTTAACTTCTAACTCTCACCAGAAGGGCTCTATTCATACCGTAAGTTAGTTTTTTTAAATAGAATGGCATACTTTTTTTATGTATTTCAATTCTGCGCTAAAAAATAAGGCACTTTTATTAAAAATATTTTCTTCTAAATCGTCATTTTTAATCCGAAAATGTCTTCCGTGTAAAATTATCTGATTTTAAATATATCATATCAAATTAAATTAATAACCGGAGCATGAGAGGAGATAGAAACAGGGGTAAAGCTCACTCAAAATTACATGAGATAAACAAAGGTTATATTTATTAATAATTATAATAATGTTTATATTTTCGGTGTCAACGCCCGAGACTCAACGCTGAGAGGGTTTTCCCGCCGAACCTTTCAATTTTATTTAATCCCGTTAAATTAGCGCGGTGAAAACTACCTGCGAGCGCCGGTGGTGCGTTTCGTGGTGCGGGCGGTGAACACGCTCGGTGTCGTCGATGTAGACGTATGGTGGTGCAGGCGGTGAGCACGATCGGTGCCGTCGATGCAGACGTATGGTGGTGCTTGAGATGCACGCTGGCTCCTTCCGGGAAATAGCTTGGCCGGAATCGTTGGCTCTCTCCTCCTCGCCACCCTCAGGTCTGATCCGGATTCTTGATTTGTGTTGTCCGCCTTGCTTCAGACCCACTTAGCTTCCCGTCAGGTCTTGGGGCGATACTGCCGAATCTCGCTGGTCCTCGCACCTTCCAAGAGACGCCGAAAGGTCCCGGTGAGCCCCGCTGCCGAGGGTTGATGAGGTCCGACGAAGGAGGAAAGAGAGCGAGCGTCGCTCGCGCCGGGCTATTTATAGGCCCAATTATGCCTTTAACTTAGGCGATTATCGCGCTCTCTTCAGCCCGGTAATCAAACCCGTTCGTTCTGCTCGCGCCTAAACGTGGCCTTCCCGCACCACATTCGATATCACCGACCTTTGGCGACGCAGTCGGTTAAATACGTTACATCCGAAGTGTAAGTGCTCCCTTGGGGAGTTACACGTATTTGATTATCTGGTAGAACTATGTTTTATTTAGTTTTCTCATTTCTTAAGTGAGTACTTAAACTTCAGAAGGCATTTTAAGGTTGAAAACAACGATTTAGAAAAAAACGTTTTTATAAAAATTTTTTATTTTTCAGCACAGAATCGAAATACATAAAAAAAATATATCATTCTATTTAAAAAAAAAACTTTTGGTCTACATAGGCCACTTCTGATGAGAGTTGGAAGTTGTTAATACCTCCAATGGATCCGGCATAATCCATTTCTATAAGGAAGCCTTGAATTTTTCATTTAATTATATTTCGTCTCGTTCTCGGGATTACAAACACGTAGTAGAGTTCCTTCTACTCGAAATCACCACACTTTCAGAGTCAAAAAACTGGCGCGACAGCACTGCCAACTGTGCCAGCATACTAACCTTACCTCATAAGTTTTCTTGTGCGCGATTTCGCTACACACTCAGATCTTTCTTCCTGTGAATATTTTTAGTTTTTAGAGATTTTCAAAGAAAATTAACGTAATGGGTAAGAGGAAACGTGAAAGAGAAAGTACGGAAAGAGAAGAAAAAGAGAAGATGTGGAAAAAGTTGAACGATTTATAAGTACTGGTACGTACTTCAGTCGGCGCTTTAGCCGAAAGGATACAGCCGCCATGTTCGGCTTCACAAGCAACAACGGGAAATCTTGATCCCTTGTTTTCAGTCTCCGGAAATAAAGGTGAGCTAAATTTACTTGGAGAGAATCTCTCAGAAAAAATAAAATCTGAGAAATCCTTAGCAAAAGTGGCTTCTGATTTAAAAATTAAGTCGACTCCTCTAAGACAACAAAACCAGTTAAACTTCAGGAGCCCCCCTGTAACCAACCAAGACTCAGCGAGGGTGGACACCAAACGCACGCTAAGCTACAAGACGAGGTCAGCTGCTCCAAAGAATGTACTGGAACACAGATACAGAACACCCAGCAGAGCTCAAAATTAAACTCCTCCGACTCACTTTAAGAAGGAGAGTCAAAAACCTAAAGGTAATAAGCTTGACAGGGAGACTAACATTTTTTGTTGAAGAATAGCAAAATATTACTAATTGTAATTTTGTACTAAACTGTATTAAAGGCCTTAGATTGCATTTTTATACTCATGTTTACCAAGGCTACGAGCCTAAAAAATCTGTTACATCACTCAAAGAGTTGTACGATATTAAACACGCTATAAATAAACTAATTAATTCCAGGGCTATTCAAAATTGTTCTAAAGTTTCGGATTAATTTATATCAATTTATTTTTTGATAGATAAACACGATGGATCAAAAAGATTTGTTTTTAACTTAAAAAATTTAAATAAATTTATTATAACGAAACATTTTAAAATCGAAGATATAAAAGTAGCTACTAAATTGATCGCTGAAAATTGTTACATGGCTAGAATTGATTTGCAAGATGCACATTTTCAAATCCCTAATCATGAGAATAGTCGAAAATTTTTAAGATTTTACTTTGAAGATAAACTTTATGAGTTTTTAGTTTTGCCCTTTGGTTTAAGCGTGGCTTCGTATATTTTCACAAAAATCTTAAAACCAGTAGCAAATTTTTTGAGGGCAAAAGGCTTTTTACTGGTGGTTTACTTGGATGATTTTTTAATTATCGCAAGAGATTTTCATAAATATCATAATGATCTCCAACAACAATAAATCTTCTAGAATCTTTAGGTTTTGTAATTAATAAAATAAAAATCAATGTGATTCCTACTAAAAACTGCCAATTTTTAGGCTTCATATTAGATTCAAAGACGATGTCTATGGATCTGCCAACGAAAAAACAATTAAAAATTTTAAATTTAATTACAAGTCTTAAGTATCAAAAAAGTTATAAAATCAGGATTTTCGCTCAACTAATTGGAAATTTGGTTGCAGCATGTCCAACAATAAAATATAGTTGGTTGTACACCAAGAGATTTGAGAGAGAGAAATATTTGGCATTATTGTTAAATGATAGTGATTATGAATCAACTATGTTCTGATCAGATTATTTACAAGAAGATTTTTGTTGGTGGGAGGCACATATTAAAAAATCATTTAATTCAATTAAGCCAATAACGTACACGAAAGAAATATATACCGATGCATCTTTATCAGGTTGGGGAGCATATTGCGAAAAGCAAACAGCTCACGGCTTATGGTCGAAAAACAAAAAATCGTCTCATATTAATTATTTAGAATTATTCGCTATTTTCATAGCTTTGAAGGTTGTTCAGGATAAAGGTTTTGAAATTTAAAATAAAACACCAATAAAAAACTCTACGCTTCAAAATCAAATCGGTTATTTATTATTATAATAATTGTTTAAGCTTAACGCCAATATTTGAACTATAAACGTTTCGAGGCTAACAAAGACTAAGTCCAATTGCAGCTATTAAATTAAGACAACCGTCTCGCGAGCCCGGTAAGTGCAGAG
>JAWWEM010033382.1:0-15635 GCA_035582935.1 Ormyrus thymus | reverse complement strand
CACTTGGCCCCCCCCCCCCCCGCGCGCGAGCGTGTATAACGCGCGCGGTCGCGGCCCCTATCGAGCGCGCGGCTCGAATTTGTGAAAAAGGATCGATGCGGGGTTGTTCGATCGCTCCGAGCGGCCTCTCCGCGGGGAGGGACGATTTTTGAGGGAGACGCGAATGGCGGGAATAAGGTGGCGGGCAATAAAATTCGTTGGAATTCTTCTGTAATATCCTGGTTTGAATTTATGCGGGTGTATTACGTAACGCCGAGTGCACACGTGTATGACGTGTACAGTGTGATGTAATTTTTGCCTTTTCCTTTATACTATATAGAAATTTATTTCAGTTTTGGTAGAATAATCCAAAAGAAAATTATAAAAAATTATAATTTAAGATTATATTTTTTGAAATAAGTTAAAGTCTTCTTTTTTCTTCGACGAAGAAAGTTAAAACGTTTCACGAAAAAAAGATATTTACCTCGAATCCCACGAATAAAAAAGCACATTTTTTAGTACATTAGTATTACTGAAATTAGTATTATTACAATTATTATTACTAAAGTAATATTATAAAATATTACTTAAATTAGTATTACTAAAACCTGAAGTAACCGATATCGATGTGTCGGTTTACAGCGGCAAAATAAAATTACGAGGGGCGCCGAGTGACGCGCAAAAATCCCGAAGTGCCTCTTCCTCCTGCTGCAAAAAGTAGCTGCTTCTGCCTTCGGAGCTTGATTGTATAAAGCCCGCCGCACCGGCGGAGTCATTCGTCATATCGAGGAGCAAGATATAGTCGGCGATGTATCGCGAACGCGGAAGAGAAAGAGCCGGGGGGGAGGGGGGCGGGAGGGCGGAGGGAGGAAGGAAGGAGGATTACACAGGAGGCGCGTGTATATCGCGAGCGAACAAGCGCCCCTCGCTGTTTCACTGACTCTAAGCCTCGAGGAGATTTGTTTGCGATACTCGAGCGAGACGCGGCGCGGAAGTAACTCCACGTCGAAACTAGAGTAAAGATTTTTTTTATTTACGACAGCGGGCGACTCTGTTTAACTCCGTTGAAAACCTGGCGTTGTATAACGGATATTTTCTTTTTTTTTTTTTGTATTATAATTGACAAAACGCGACGCGCAGCTGAAGCATTCAGAGCTCCCCTACTAATCCGCGCACTGCTCCGGCTCGTTATTTACTTGAAAAACCGCGCTCGAGACACTCGGGGCCCTCCCGGAAAGCAAACTAACCCACTCGCCCCCCGAAAACACATATCGGCTCGGCGCGGAAGCGGATTAGCCCAATAACTCTCCCGGCGGGAAATTAAATATTAATGCATCGCCGAGGGTCGCCGGGCGTCGCTGCCGCGCCGAATCGAGTATGCATAATGTACGATGTTGATAGGCTTAATCAGAATTAGAGTAGTCGAACGGCCGGATAATACAGCGGCGCGCACCCGTTTAAATCGGCCTCCTCCCCCCCGCCACTTAATTACCGTAATTAGATGCGCGCCCAAGCAAAAGAGACAGAGGGACAGATAGAGAGCTCGCGCGCATATATCTGCTCGGTGTCATTTCTCGCTAATTTCTCGCGAGAGCGCGCGGGCGAGAGAGAGAGAGAGAGAGGGAGCAGTTATGTACACGCGGCGATATCGCGACCAGGCAGCTCCAGCCGGCCGCGGTCTTGATTAATAGCCCGAGCATAAATTTCCTCTCTCTCTCTCTCTCTCTCTCTCTCACTCGCCGTTGTCTCGTATTTTCGTTCGTTTCGTTCCGTTTCGTTCGCAGCTCGTTATTGCGAGCCGACTGCCGCGAGGAACGTTAATACTCGCGGGACGGTTTTGACTTTTGACTGACGTCGGCCTCCTGCTGCTGCCTTTTTTTTTTGCTCTGCAGCTGCTACTGCCGCTGCCGCCAGGCTGAGTGAGCATTCTTTTTTTTTTTTGAAGGGGAGGGGGAGGGTGGGTTAACGGGAAAATTTTTCGGCTCGTCCGGATGAAAATTAATTTTCTTTTGTTCGAGGGGCCTCTTTTGGAATGCACTCCGGCTGGAATTATACGACGAATAATGGGGCAAAAGCGCGCGGGTGTAATCGATGGACGGGAAATCATGACGGCACAATCGAATCAAGCCTCGGTGTCCTACGCGCCATTCGATTACGAGCTCGCTCTACTGCGAAGCCCGGGCAATTTTTGCGCGGCGACGTTGTCGCGAAATTTAATTGATTTTACGACCATTAAGCGACGAGTGCCAATACAAAGGCAATTTGTACTGAGCGAAGAATTTCCCCCGTTTTTTTGTTTTTCGAGCGTTTAAGAATCGCGTTTCGTCGGCGAAAAAACGACGCAGTCATCCGCTCGAAAGTCCACTTGATAAACGCCATCAAAAGCGCAAGCTTTCAAAAATACATATCCGCGCGGCCGTCGTTTTTTTTACTAAAACATTTATCAAAACTACCGCGGACGTAGAGAAAAATAATCCTCTCTCTCTCTCTCTCTCTCTCTAAAAAAAAAAGGGAACGGGAAATGAAGCGCGTCGATGGCGCTTCAATTCGGCGCGAGGTAATACAGTAAAACCCCGTTATCGCCGGCGAGCGACTGATCGACGAGCGCGGAAAGACGAGCCGGGCCCGCGAGCTCGATCAAGCGCAGACTCGCGCGCGCGTCCGGTGTGCCAAAAATTAATGGCTTTTAATAATCGAGAGACCAGCGTCGGATTCGCCGGGATTCAATTTCGAGCCGCCGCCGTTGCGAAGGAGCGCGGGGCCGCGCTTTTTTTTTTTCACGCGTGTACGTCGATTTTTATAGTGTTTGTCGGCGTGCGATTGCGGAAGGGGGAGCGGGACTGAGAGTGGCTTGCTTTAAATGGAATAAAAATGCTGGAGTATGAGCTCCGTTACAATTTTACTTCTCGTAAAAGTTTATGCGTCTCGCGAAAGATTTGGGACGTATGATTCGAGAAGCAAGCACATTCTGTTCTTATTCTAGATAATATTGACGGTTTTGGAATTATTTTCTTTTCTCCGAAAAAGTTTAAAGATTTAATTGTACGGGAAAAACAAACAAGAATGCGAGACACTTTCAGAAAAGAACGCCGAATCGACGCGTCTGCCCTAGAAAAACCGATAAACGCGGGTCAGAGCTGAAAAATCCCCCTTCGTTACGTCTTCGAAAATCATTAAAAAATACCCGACGCCAGCTTCGACTCGGCTCTTTTGCAATCGGCGTCCGGAAAAGCGGGCGATCCCAGTTCAGCGACCCCCGTCCGTCGCGCCCTCTCCGCAGTCCTGGCAGCATACTTTCGACCCTTAGCGTCTGCGCGCACACGAGCAGCCTCGCAATGCATCAACGCGGAGGGACGTGCGTGCGCGAGTAGTACAGCGGTCGGTTAGTCAGCCACGCGTCGAACCGTGAAATTACAGCTCGCGCGATACACCCGATTGCAGCCGCTGCCTCTCTCTCTCCCTCTGGCTCTCCTTTCGTTTCCTCCTCTTTTTTGCCCTCTCTCTATCCCGCTCTCTCTTTTTACATCTTGTAATTGTTCGCCTGCGCAAGACGAGATAACGCCCGACGGCCCGAGTTATTTAAAGCCGGGAATCGATATTTCACATATAAATCGGAATATTTTTACAGGAGGGCTAATTTATGGGCTGGATTCTATAAGAAGCGTGAGTTACTGCCTTTTGTTATAGAATCTAGTTCAGTTTTAGATTGAAATTACTTGGCTGAAACGGGAGGCAACGAATAGTTGGACGGAGAGCGGAGTTGGAATTTCAAAAAGAACCGAGCCAACTTTCTACCATTTTATTGCGCTCGATTCATTAATAAATTAAAATAAAATCGAGCCCTGCGCAAAATGACGTCCGCGGCGAGAGATATTCCAAAACGAAAACGCGCCTCGAATCCGCGCGGCGAGGTCGAAAATTCGTAGAATCGAAAAGCGGCGTCCGCGGCTCCGGCAGAGAATCCCATTAAAAGCAGCCCAATTCCGCGCACGCAAAAAAATCATAAATCGCACATCGCGCGCGCGCGCCGAGTCCGCTCCGCGTCGCAAAACGAGTCTTCGCGCGGCGACAATAACTCGCCGGATGCGGTATTAGCAAACGATTCGCTTCGCTCCGAGGGCGGCGATATTAATTTAGGCGGAGCCTCGCCCGCCCGCCGTATAAAGCAGAGCGCGCGGCCCGCTAATAACGCCGTGCGAGCCTCTCGTCATTACGGCCTAATGGCGCCGCTGGCGTGTGTACGCCCGACACCGCTGTGCGACGAGTGCATTTCGCTTAGCTCGTCACTTCCGGCGCGGCGCGCATAAAGCGAAAGAGAGAGAGAGAGAGAGAGAGAGAAATTTCGCGACGAGCTGCCTGTCTGTCTGCAGGCCTCCTCTTCTGGAAGAGCTCCGCGCCGTGAATTGCCGCGGATGCAGCTGCCGCTCTGTTACTGGCTTTTACGACGTGTCGAAATTTCGACGGCGACGCCGCGACTGCTGCGAGAGGCAGCGACGACGACGACTGGCTCGCCGTGTGTGCTTTTACTTTAAGCGGCGTCGCTGCCGCGGCCTCGGCGAGCCGCCGCCGCCTGTCGTCGAGGCGAGTTTTATTCTGCCGGCGAGGACGTTTCGAGAGGACGGCTGGAGGGATATTTATTTCTGGCGCGCGAAATTTATGGATTCTCGGGAGCTTCAATGCGGCTACCTGCGTGGAAATGATGCATGCTGCTTTATATCCTCGCCGACGGCGATTGCGAGTTACTTTTGGCCTCTGGAAGTAGCAATGTGAGCCAATAATTATGAAGGATTATGCTTTCGTTTCCTGCCCTCGCAGGTTTAATATCCGGACTGATTCGTACAGACGCGAAAGGAAAGCGGCGTTCCGAAATTACGCAATAAACGATACGCGGAAAAAAAGTTTTTCGAGCAAAGCGTCGGTACATTAGTGCGCGGACTTTTTCGCGCGAACAGCCCGGCTGAGCCGGTACGGAAGCGTACGAGAGAAGCGATATATCGAAATAGCGAGAGATTTTGATTTGATTTGATTTGATTTAAGTTTATTCTTAAAGGCCACTGGGTATAACCCTGTACGGCCCTGATGGCAATATACATAATATCTCGCAACAAAAGAAAATAAAATAACAGTGCAAGAAAAGAAATTAACATTTGTAAATAAAATAAAAGAATACAAAAAAAAATGAAATAGAAAGAAAAATAACATTTGATCTAACAAAAAGTGTATCGGTGTGAATGACTCTCATACTGAACGAGTGCTATCGCTTGACGCAGTACATTTGCAACCAGATCAAAAATCTCTAACTACATATACATCTTTAACAATGTGTAGAGTTCTTACTAAGATAACAGGATTAGCTAAGGACTAGCGTCAGTTGCAAAATACAATACTTAACCTAATACTTAACCTAATATCGCAGTTGTACGAACATACATAAAGACTAGCGATTGTTAAGTACGCCGTTGAGTACCTTATATGATACGCTGCCGTGTGGAAGGGGGTTAAGGATAAGACTTGCATCGTCCGCTACCCTCGTTCGCCATTGTTGTACTTCATTTCGAGTTAAAAACGCACGAAACAGGGATTTAAAGTTAGACATTGAGACTTCGCCGAAGACGATTTGATGGTTACTTAACGTGTTCAGCAGCCTTGACGCTGTGCAGTGAAAAGAGCTCTCCATTGCACTCGTAGTAGCCAGTTGAGTAATGAGAGGCGCAGGGGGACGTCGGGGAATAATGCGCCTATTTACATCGTCTGACCTCAACTTAAAAAGACCTGCGAGGTAGACTGGTTGACCCGATGAGATTACTTAGTGAGCAAGTGCAGCTATGAACAGTAGACGCCTATCCTCAACAGTTAACCAGCCGATCGAAAGCCGGTAGGGCGTTACAGCAGCCCGCCAGGGGATGTATCCATGGACAAAACGCACGCATTGGTTGAGTAGTCTGTGAAGCTTGAGGTTGAGCTCCTTCGACAGGTCGTTGTAAACTACACACGCGTAGTCAAAGTGAGGGAATATTAGTGACTCGACGAGTCTTTGCCTAAGTTGCCGTGAAAGCACATGCCTGTGAAACCGTAGCAAGTAAAGCGCTCCGTTCACCCTACTTGAGATTTGGTTTACATGACGAGTCCAGTTCAGAGTTGACGACATCTGGACACCCAGATCCTTAACGTGAGTTGAGTACTCAATTGCGATACCATCAATCACAATTTTTGGGAGAGAGGCCAGATCAAGTCTGGAGATGTAGGGCTGGCTACCTAAAACCGTCAACTTGGTTTTGGTCGGGTTCAATAGGATTTTGTTCCTGCGTCCCCACTCTGACACCTGAGCCGCATCTGCCGCCAACTTGTCAATGTGACCGTTGACCGAACAAGAGACAGAGAGAAGCGCTTACCGGTATGTGGTGCTCGACTCCTGGGCCGGGAGCTTTGCAGCTCCTCCTCCTGCTCGGCTATTTTTTGGTTTCATCTGGAACAGAGTGACAAAAAGAGAGAACGTTTAGCGTTTTAGAGGAATTCGTGGAAAATTATTCATTCCGCGTCCTTGCTTGGAGTTTTCGGTTGCGAAACTTTTATGCGATGGAAAAATTTGGAGAAATATCAAAGCTCTCTATCCTGCATGAGGATTAATTCCATCGCGCGAGTGTTGGGTTATGCGCGGAGTTCTTTTTCGCGGCAGTGCCCGATCGATCAATTGTTAGGAATAAGTAAAATGGTAAATTCGTGATGTTATTTAATACTCTAATAATAAAGAAGATATCAGAAACAAATTCAGTTTCGTTCAAAAAATTTCTGCCATTGCTTAACATTTTATATAAAACAAATATAATTATGATAATTTTCTTTTTTCGTGAACATCCCCGACGTCCCAGAGCCAAAACCCACGCTCCTCAAACCCAATTTTTATGCCAGCAGAATATCAGTGCAACCGTCGAATTTAATTCTCCATTATTCACCCCCCCCCCCGCAGAGGAGCCAAAGCCGCCGAAACAAATCAGCGCAGCCCAAGCGCCACAAATCCTTATAAATTCTTTTTTCAATCCGCGCATAAAAATCTTCGCCGGTATATAATTCAGCGAATAAATCAAAAAGGCGCGGAGAACGAGAGAGAGAGAGAAAGAGAGAGCTACCCCGATAAATCACCGCGCGCGGGCTCGCGCGCAAAGTCATCCGACGCGCGCGCTTTAATCCACCGCTCTAATCGAGCGGCATCGCCGCTGTGTACGCGCGCCGCTCCGCGCAACGTAATCCCTCTCGGCGGCGGGCATCGAATCCAGGCCAAGGAGGAAATTTTTCGGCCGCGGCCTTCCGCATACACGTACACACATATATACACGACTGCTCGTCCGCGCCGCGAAATATAAAAGCGGAGGACCTGCGGTGCAGGTCGTTGCCGGTCGGTAACGAAGCAATAATAAAAGGCGCGCCGCGTCGATCGAGTTGCGGCGGAGCCGCAGAGCCGCGCGATGGAAACGAGATACGGCGCGGCCGCGCGTATATATATATATATATATATATATATGCAGATCGCGCCGCTTCTGCGTTTTTGTAACTGGGGCAGTAACGCCCCGGCGCGAATAAAGCGGATGCGCGGAGTTACGCGCGACCCTCTGCGTTTAGGGTTTTTCCTTTAAAGCTTCTTTTTATTGGCGCTGTAAATTTAAGAGTTTATGCTTGCGTTGTTAAGTGAAGATTTAAGTTGTGAATTATATGCCTGAATTAAAGTAAGTGGGAAAGGCTATGCCAAAGGAGGGAAGCGTTGTTGGCATGCCAACAGAATTTTTGAATTTTCAGTGTTTTTGGCAGGAGAAGAGAAATTCGAGAACTTCTGGAAATTACAAATTCAAGTAGCGTAAGACGCAGCTTCACCTTCTCGTTTTATTTTTATTTGACGCTGCGAACCTGGCAATTTAAAATGCTGCCAATATCAGGTTGAAGCTGGCAAGGGTTGTACGTTGCAAGTTTCGAGTTCGCATCACTTCAATATTATTCAAGAAACCGAATCACGAGCAGACAAAATAATCACAAATAATATTGACAAAAAGGTAGAAATTAAACGCAGACCCCCACTTGAAAGTAAGCCTAAATAGAGCAGCGATGGCTCAGTTGGTAGAGTACCGGTCCTTTAACCAAGTTCTTTGCTTCGATCCCGGTCTCCAGCAAAACTGACACTGGGACACCACTGTATTTATTTACAAGTATCTAATAACATCAACGCTCAGGTGGTTCGGAAGTCACTTTTATAAGCCGTTTGTCCCGTAGCGATTTGGCAAGCCGTAAGGTAGCGTAAAAGTCGACGTTAAGTAAGATAAAAAAAGAAACAAGCCTAAACATTTTCAGCGAAGCCTAACAACTCGCCGTAAGGCCGAAAGAATCTCTTCGCGTCGGCGCCGCGGCGCGGAATCCGACTACCTCGGACTGCAGCCGAGCAGATTTATGCTCGCTTGGTCGCTCGCCACGGAGGGACAGGAAAATTGGCCGCGAACGGGAAGCGAAATCGAGAGCCGGCGCGGCAAGACGAAGGGAGTTGGAAACGCAGAAATTCGGAGCAGACGGCCCGCGTAATGGAGGCAATAGCTTATCCCGATCACTTTTAACCCCCCCGCGTTCCGCCTGTCTTTCGCGCCGCGCGTAAAACCCGAGAGCTCTCCGTCGGTCCGCCGGTTTATCGGCCCTTCGCCGCCGCCGAAAGATCTGTTTTAACGTAATTTTCAGAGTCGGGGTCGCGCCTATGTAGGCAAACGAGAAATATTTAGAATTCGATTTTTCGCGGAGTACGATTTACTTGCAGTCGGAGAAGTGGCCAAGTATTCGGTGCACCCGTCGAAACTGGGATACGCATGAAATTGAAGAATTTTGCAATCCGCACGCTCGGCTGCACCGAACAATGTACGAATCGAGAAGCGGAATATTGAAATATATATAACGGGATCTTAAACATTCGAGCGGAGCATGAAGCAATTTCCCTCCCTTTTTTGTTTCCAGCGTTTCATCTGCTTTCCGCTCTTTGTTCCCGCGAGCGAATCGGACATTGAACCCAAAAACAGAGCGTTTCCAAAAATAACTCGCGCCGCGCTGAAAAACTGAAAAAAAAAACGACAGCCCTCCCCTGACTGACGTTCGAAATGAGCCGCATCTCCGTCTTTCTCCAGAATAAAGCCTACGCACACATGCGCGCAGGTTAAGCGAGGCTTGACGGCGGCGTGACGTTTGACGTATGTACGATGCGCACACGGCCGATTGGTTATTGCTCAACGTTGTTTCACGCCGGCCTGGAGAATCGATTGCCGGGTCGGGGGCGGAGGGGGGGCTCGTTAGGCGGCCTCCGAGAGCGGCGTCCTACGCGTAAGCGACGGTGAAATACAGCTTTTTCTTTCGCAAGCGCCGCCGCTCGACTTTTGAACTGGCTGGGGCTGCGCGACTTCTGCGCCTTGGTGGTATTTCGTCGGGGAACGGGGATTGGGCGTCGACTGACTTTGCAGGCTGTGCGGGAATGCCCCGCGAATCAAGCGCTGGATTCGATATTGTTAATTCGTTATTTGCAAAGGGGATATGTAAATGTTTTTCAATTCAGAAGCATTAAAAAGCCGTGTGGATTCGAATTTGTTTTACGGTGAGAACGTTATTATTCAAAAAAGTTTACGGCGCAATGAAATTTATCGGGGCAAACATGATTAAATTTTATTTATATCATTTTTATACGCACTAATAATTATCTTTGAATGCGCATGCATAATTATATCGTCGGTTTTTACTTCTAATTTATGACGCGCACTTTTGTACAAGCGAATAAATTGCAAAAGCCCCGGCGTAATTTAAAAGAATATACAACTTCGCCGCATACATTTCAGCGCTTGTTTTTAATGTTTTTCCTCCCAACTAATTACGGTGCTTTATACTTGTAATTTCCGCTGATATTTACAAATTATAACGCAATTTTTGCATTTCCCCATTAAAAACGCGTGTTATTTTCATTTTTATACAATCACGGGACTCTGTCGCACGGATAAAAGCTAGAATCCCCAATTAAAAATATTCCACTCGCCAAAGCAAATAAATCTCATCAACTTTGCATCGGAGCCCCTTTTTCCTCCCCCCCCCCCCCCTTCCCACTCGGAAAATCGCGTATTCTTTCGAGAGAACGCCGCGGCGATCAGCGCCCCGATGCATAGATTTCTCATTTCGGCAGAAATTACCGAGTCCCGCGTGACTTACTGCGCGTTTCATTTTTCTTAAGCCCGCGCAGCTTGCTCCGTTCTTTCTCCCCCTCCCCCCTCCGCCTCCCCCCGGCTCCTCCACGTCGACGGGCACGTTCTCACTTTCTCAGGGCGATAAATTTCCCTGGGAACGGCGACGGCGGCGGCGGCGAAGTCGAAGGCGGAGAGGAGCGCGCGGGCGGGAGGTATTTATTTCGCGCCGGAAGAGGAAGAGGTTTATCCGCGCGTGTCCCCGCGCCATTTCCTTCCTCACGGCTGGCTTCCGCATCTTTTATTAAAAGGGGGAGGGGGGGGGGCGGGGGTATCAAAGTTTTTCGCAGTTTACTTGCTCGCGCGGACGTAGACGTACCGGCGGAGCGGTCTTATCTGGGGGAGAGAGAGAGAGAGCCGGGCTTATCGGCCGCTTGGCCCCGCTGTGCAAAACTCGAATAAAACATTCCGGCGCGTAATCGGCTTCTGCGATTGAAGGGTTATACGCCGGCTTGTAAAACAAGACGAATCCATTAGCTTTTGCTTTATTACCGGCGCTCCCTGATTCCTCGAGATTTAATTAAAAAAAAAAAAAAAAATGCAGGCTAGTTTAGAAAGTTGATAATTAAGGGAGCCCAGAGATGAAGCTGCGAATTCTCGAGATGCCGTTTCCGCCTTTTATTCGCGTGGCCTCGGAGCGAGGAAGGATCGCTGAAGGATGGCGGCGCCCGTCGTCCGCCTTAAAACTGCTGTTACTACTTAAACTCCATTTGTCCCTGTTATTTACGCTGCGTTTCGCTCCTCCCCCCCTGGAAAAGTATCCAGGTGTTCTGTGAACCGACTCACTTAACATTCACGGGGACTGCAATCAAGAAACTTTTCATAACGAAAAATTGCTCCATCCTTCTCGTTTATGCTTCACTTTTTTTTGTATAAACATTACAGCTTTAAAAGTTCCATTACTACTCATTAACCGTAAAGTTTTTGAAATGGGAAAAAGGCGACAAGGTTCTTTATTAAATTCGCGAATGCATTTTATTTAGTTTGTCTTTCAGTGCACGAGCGCTCGGCTTATTCTTTAATTAGCAATTCAGTACAATAATCGTCGCGAATCAAATGGCTTACGATCGAGGCTTTAATTACCTCCTCCGTTCTTTATTCAGCGGGCTTGATAATCCCGCGTAAGAAAGCAAGCGTTGCGCAACTCTTTAATCACGAGCCGTAAAAAATACAAGAACGCAATTCAGCAAGCAATCGCGGAGCCTGTCAATCGCGATCCGGCGTTCAATCTTGAGAGCGCAAAGGGTCGTTAATAATTTCTCCCGAGCGCCGGGAAAGCAAACCGTAACGGCGAATAAGGGAAAAAGCATCAGCGGCAGAAGGCTCGACAACAGCTCATTATCTTTTAATTAAACAAAAGTTCGCCGAACGCCTTTAGTTCTCCGGCTCTCCCGCCGCGGAGGAGCATAACGACCTAGAAACGCGCGCGCGCGCGCCGAAATAAAGTTACGCGCGCACGCTCGCGATTAAATTCTCATGCGCGCGCGGGGGACACCGCGCCGCGGCGAAAATTAAAGTGCGTAATTAACGCGCCACCGCGGCCTCCCCCCCGGGATTTATGGGTAATATCGCGTGCGCGCGCGCAAAAAGCATCTTGAGCGCGCGGGCGCTTTGTAAACATGCGTTTCAATTTGTCCGCGCGTAATGAAGATTTTTACGCCGGGAGCGGACGCTTTCGCGCGGCCGCGGAGCTTTCCTTCCGCGTTTCGCGCGCCGCGACGCGCTTAATGATTATGAACTCTCGAATGTGTTTTCGGCCTTGAGCGTAAATAGAAAAATATGAACTTTGGGGAGGGCTGCAAAAGTAAAAAGTATGATAAGTCGCGTTTTTGTTCCGCGAATTCGAAGCACGCCGGTTTTTTTTGGGGGGGGGGGGGGGGGTGGGACCTTTTGTTTTTTTTTACCGGGCATCAGAAATCGTTATACATATTTCGTTTAATTGCACGCGGGCGTCAAATTGTTAGAACGAGCAGTTTTCGCACAGTTATTTATCGGACGCAATTTTCAATGATTCGTTATATGTAGATGATTTTAAATTAATCTCGGCACAATACGTCGGGCGGAAAATTTTCTGTATTTCCGTGATTCATTCGACTGTTCTTCAAACACGAAACCCGGAAATGTATATAAATAATTTACGCTCCGGCGCGCTTTCCCGCGCGTGTAGCGTTTGATGCATTATACTTATATTTTTTCGAAATGCACGTCCGTTCGAAAAGCAGACATCTTCTCGTACAACAATATCTTCTCGAAAATATCGCGGTAAAATTTGACGTCTCCAGCATCTAAAATAATCGTGTTCCTCGCATAAACCTGAAAAATGCTCGCAAGAAAAATGCCTCTCCGCCCGTCGACTTTTCCAAACAGAATTCCTGCAGCAGTCCTTCCCAAAATTCGCTCGTAATTTTCTTCCAGAAAAAAAAAAGGAAACCATCAAACTTTATTTCAAAGTATTACAGCAGCAGTCTGTCTAAACGGTACGAAATTTCTTCGATCCATCTTTCCCTCCCGACCCCGGCAAACGATCAACCCTCGAGAAGCATCCTCGGCCGTCACATAACCAAACGACAATAAAAGTCAGGCGCGAGCAAAGAGCCTCTGGCCAACGGGAGCAAAGCCCAAAAGGCCGCTCGATCCCCCGGCTGGCGTCGCGCGGCTACAAAGAGCAGAGCGCAGAGAGAGAGAGAGAGAGAGAAAGAGAGAGAGAGCGACCGCGTTTATATACGCGCGACGAGGGAGTAAGCAGCCAGAGCAAAGCCTGCATACACGCGGCGCATATATATGTACGAGGGAAGGGTCAGGATTTAATAAGCCATAATACCCGCTTCCCCGCGCCGACCTTTCCTTGTCCCCCCCCCTCCCCGCGCGGATGTTTCCGCGTGTAATGGCTTTTCCGAGAGCGGACCCGCACCTATATGCGCGGCCGGACGCTCCCACGTCTCTCTCTCTCTCTCGCCGGTCCGTGTCCGTGTTTACGGTAATGGCAATAACCGCGAGATTAACGCCAATAAAAGTGGGTCAATATTCCAGCCGGCGGGGGCGCGGAAATTTTGCGCGGCTCGCCCGCGGTAAGAATACGCCGCGACGTTCGACGATCGACCCCTCGGAGTTGGTAACGGAGCAATGAGCGTTGTAGGGTATCAAGTGGGGAAGGCCGCGATAACGAGGAATTTTTAGCGCCAGGCGGCTCGGAGCCTTAAGTGACTGGCTCTCGCGATGAATTTTGTAACGCGGCTTTTCAATGGGGTTTGAGTTATTGTTTGTTTAATGCTTGGTGGGAACGTTAAGTGCTACCTAAGTGATTGATGCGGTCTACTTTTTATAATGTGCTCCTTCAAAAAAAAGGCTTTTAAGCCGTGGTTCACATATTCCTTTAGCATTAAAACAACGTTATACAAAAGTTAAGCGTCCAAAGTGAATTTCACTCCGCATTATAAATATACGAACCGCACACTCGACACTCCCAGAGTCCGAACAACCAGAAGAGCTTATTTACGCGCGGAGCAGCAAGACTTCCGGATCGTCGGCAGCCCCGTCCGCAAGCGAACGAGAGCGCGAACCGCTCCAGTTTCGCGGCGAACGGGGTCAATCATTGCCCGAAAGACGCGCGGTCAAAGTGTCGTTTATGTACTCGCCTCGAGTACCGGCTAGTCCGCAGCGACGGGGTGTGTGTGCACGCGCGGCTGCCCGCCGACGAATATCGATGGATGGTCGAGAGCGCGGCAAAGAGAATCGAATTAACTCCCTCGCGCCGCGGCTGTTTTTTTTTTTTTTTTTTTTGTTCTTTTTTTCCTTTGGGAGCGAAAAAAATTCGGGCGCTGCTTTGGGCGGAGCAGGGTAAATGTTGTTTGACGGGGGCTGGAGAGGAGGAGGGGTAAGTTTGTATGTGAGGTCGTGGTTAGCGTATTTTTAATTTTGCAGGTAAATTTTGAGAGCTTGGAAATTTCATTTCGTGATGATGTTTAAATAAATCTTGTGGTGTAGGTGAATATACCTGTAGTTCGGTCGTAACGCTTTAAATTCATTACTTGGAATTGTATAATAGTAACGTGCTTTAGTCTCCTTATATTATGTTTACGGAAGCAGAAATGAAATTCCGTAATACATAACTTTGAGGTTTAGAATCTAGCTTGCTTAAATTGGTGTTAATAAATTTCAAATTAAATCTTGTAAATAGAATAAATGCAGTCCTCGTTATTTTTTTACATTCGTTTTATCTGCAAAAAAAAAATAGCATCCAAAACGTTGTAAACCATATTGATATCGAAATATTGTGATTATCAAATCAAATATAATTAACGGGAATTCGATGTCACACGATAAACTAGATTTTAGTATAAATGTTTCGGGATCAACCAAATTGCCAGTAATTCAGTTAAGCTCAGCCATCTGTCAACGCCAATATCAATAATTTCTATAATAAGATTATTGCATTAATTTTCGATGATTTATATTATATTATATTGAATTATAAACAATATGGATCAAATTAAAAATCCGACACACCAGGAGTAAGTAAAAATCCCAACAATACAACGAACGAGAAACGCATCTGAAGTTTCAATAGATCCCGTGATTAATTATTAAATTTTATTATTCGAGACAATAATTAAGTCACGTGCTTTATATAAGCACACAAATAATTTATCACGATTGGACGGGTATATTATTACGTTATAATTACATAAGTATTAAAGCTAATAAATTATTATTTCGCAATTTTTATCGCTGAATTCACCGTCAGCTAAATGAATAATTAATTAGTCACGCGATACGAGTTTATTTCGTGCTCTAGGTTGCATTTATGAATATCGATTCGCGGCATGATCTATATTACAATGCATATTCATCCTTTAATATAATGGGGTTAAACTTCCCATTGTCACGCCAAAACTAAAATACAATTTTGAGCTATTTAGCTGCGGTGATAAATATATATTTTTTTTTTCACCGAAAGTTCTTTATTTTAGCAAAAGACCGTGTATATTATCTATGCTTGGAAACGGCGCTTGAAAATGCAAACTCGATTTTGTCATTTTATTGTTCCCGCTGAATATCAATATCAAATTTATGAACTCCCACAGAGGCGTAAATCGATAGCACGGAGAGTAGCGAGCGCCCGATAGTCAAGCTGATTATCGGCGAAATCGATCAGATTAGCATAAAACATTTTCGAGAGCAAGCAAAACTCGCTCCATAAAGCGCGATATAAATGCTTACCTTACCCAATATTAAAGCAGGTAAAAGGCAGGTTGGATCTCCTTCATAAAAGTCAGCTCGCCTCCTCTCGCGGCGAATATATATCTCCTCAGGCACTAAACTGAAAAAGGCCGCGCGCGATTGTAGCCGTCGGTGCCAAAAAGCGCCGTCGGAGAACAAAAGGCCGGGGTGGGGGGGGGGGGGGGCAACCGG
>JAWWEM010033361.1:0-15638 GCA_035582935.1 Ormyrus thymus | reverse complement strand
ATATATGACTCTTCTGGGACTTCCCAGAAAACGAAGCGGGTCCCAGAAACTGGAACCGCGTACCAAAAAAGTTACCGAAAGCTGGAGTTACAGTGAGTTATGTATATATATATATCAAATTTGGTTCGTAAATATTAAAATTAAGATAAATTTTGTGAAAACGGAATTTTATTCATTAAACGCAATAGGACATTAATGTTATATATAATGCAATTACGCAAGTGTAATAAAAAATAATTATGAATTGTCGTTCGAAATGAATTAAATTCTGATTATATAGCATGATTTTTCTACAATATTGAATATCTATTAGCGTTGTACTTAACATATAATATTCTGAAAATGAAAAGTTGAATTTTTCATGAAATTTTAAAGCCAAGCAATTAAATTACGACATTTCGCAAAAAAGCATTGGCAGATTTTATTAAATCATTAGTGTTTCAGCAGTTTGTTAATAAGCCCAAATTTTTCTTTCAGTGCCCCTCGAAATTCATCAATAATTTTTTAAAATTAATAATTTAAACAAGTCTTTCATCACTATAAAACGTTACAAAAAATTTTATTCAGTTAAAAATTAAAGTACCCTAGCTCCCTTATTTCCGCGATATCGCATCGCCCTCGAGACAATAATGAATTTGGCAAGCCGGTACATTAAGCTTCGCGAAACGTCCCCATAAATTGACAGAAGCAACGGCACCACTCCATTCCCGCTTAACATCGGGCCATAAAAGGGGGGATCGAACTGCGAGTTTTTTGCGGATCCCCGTTGACGTAAGGTGAGTATCGGGGCACTAGGAAGTCGTTCAGTCGGGAATAAAACGGGCCGGCGCTGCGTGTACGTCGAAATATTGATTTGCGGGGGAGGGGGAAGGGGACGCAGGCAAAAACAAGCGGGTCAACGTGCCGCGTCCGCAGAATTCCGTAGCTCTCTTTCTCTCTCGCCCGGGATCCGATCTGGCGAGGGTCGGTCCCGCGCGATGGCCTTTCGAGATGTATAACGCTGAACACACGAAAAATCTCCTGGAAATCTAACGCCGCGAGAATTAATGACCTTTCGACGCTCTCTCTCTCTCTCTCTCTTTTCTCTCCCTCTGCCTGCGCTGTTTTTTCCCTTTCTCGTTATACACACTTAATCGCGATGCCGCCTCAGCAATTATTTTACGAGCTCTTATCAACGATTATGCATGCGCCGGTTGCGCTGCGTAATGCGTTTCATTGTTTTACAGGGCGCCTCGCGGAATAATAAGGAAATACGATAATACTTATTAATTTTTTATTGTTTCCTTTGCCGGGGCCCCGGAATACTGACGTTTAATTTTCTAGATAATGATAATATAAATCTGCTAGATAATGATAATGTAAACCTGGCTTTTTCAGGAGTTAATGAATAAACTAATTAAATCTTGGGTATACTGTGGGTGTACGTATGTAATTCAATTATTATTTTAATAGAAATTGACACTAATGACAGCAACTTGTCTAGCAACTAAAAATAATTCTAAAAATTATAATAATTAAAAGTTGAACAATCAAAAACAATTAATTATTCAATCAATTAATATTTCACAACACTGATTACCTGTTGTAGATTCTTTTGAACTGAGTAAAAATAAATGGAGTAATAATACCTTTGTTCAGGATCGTATTATTAGTGGATATTTTTAGAAGAAATTCATTCACTAACTATTATCTTTCCTATTATTAGCCAAAGTAACAAAAATGAATGAGTCGGTGAACTAGTAATGTGAATACACTCAATACGTAACTTCAAGTTTAAAAGACTTTTTCATCAATTTTATAAAAAAAAAATTTTTTAAAAATTTCACTTTATTACATTTTCTAAAAATAGACTTTTTCGATGCAGCACAACTTCGAGCAATAACAATATCAGCAATAAAGATTTAAGTGCATTCTCCGCAACATACCCGATAAAAATTTCTCTCTAGAATGCAACGAATAATAACTCTTCACCCTTAAACACAAATATTGGCTAATCGAAATTTTTGCCACTGCCCGAAGCAACAATCCCCGCGTCATCCTGCCAGATACGTCTCTTTGGCAGAGGCGATCCACCTTAAAATCTCAAGTTTCACAGCCGATAGATCGAAGGGTCGACGAGGCAATCGAGCAGCTTTCCGCTGCATCGGCGACTCCTCTCAGCGCACACACAATGGGCGAGGTGCTTACGCTCCGGCGGCTGGCGCCGTAATTGACGCAATTACAGCATTAGTTACGCCGACGCCGCCGACGCCGCCGCCGCTGCTGCCGCCGAGGAGGTATGTCGCTCGCGTGGCCAGGTTTCATCGCCTAATTCTCGCGTATACGCCTGCTAGTGACGGTGCGCCGCCGAGCGCATCTCTCAACGAGTACGTCTAGCGCCGTTAAATAAAGCCGTGAGCGATATCGGGCGGTGGGGGGGGGGGGAGGGGAGCGCGCGAGGTACCTCCTGCATGCGCGATGCGCAAGCTACCTTTGCCCGGCACTGTGACTAATAACTTTCGGTCTCGCTGAGCAAATTGCGTATAATTTACATTGCAGGCAGCTCGGCGAGCCTGTAAATCAATACAATGCCAGGCTGCAAATTATGATGCTAGCCAGCGCTTTGGGTTAATATAATAATAATTATAAGCATTTTTTATAATTCGGCTGTTCGGATGAAAATATAAAGTGAAGATTTGCTTTTTATATATATTTGTGTGATATCCTGTAATCTGGCAGAACGTTTTTTGGGGGTTTTGATGAAGAACGTTTTTAACTCAATTGTTAACTCAGTAAACCCAATGAACCCATGAACTAAAATACATGTATTTTATTTGTACTTTTTTACCTATCTTTCACATTCATCATTTTTCTGAAGCATGTTTACAGCATGTAAACTTTCAAGTTTTATTAAAAATCGTAGAAGAAATGAGAAATATTTTATAAGGTGCGCGTGGAATTCTGAGAAATAAAATCTAGAATTAAAATAAAAAGCATCTTAAATCTTCAATTATAACTTACTGCCATAAAAGTAAACTACAATGGTCCCAAGCTATTCGCCCATTTTATATAAGTCATTTCCACTCAACATGCCCCTACAACCTTCACATCCAACCCTTTGCGCCGGGAAAGAATGTATAATTTCTCAGCGCAGACGGATACATATTACAGGCAGTACGGATTTTGCAGCGGCGGCTGACTGATTTTTTGCTCGATCCTCATGCGAGGCTATTTTCATATGAAAAGTCCGAAGCAGATATTGCCCGTGGTGTGACGAATGGACTCGCGCACGAGCAGTCCTTATTGTTAGTTTTTCTTTACGTTTTTCCGGGATCCCTTTTCTGTTCTCTCCGGCCGATCGCGCTTTGCATGCGTGGGCAGGGTCGCGAAGCTGGAGAGCGGAAGGCGAGGCCGAACGTCAATAACGGCAGCGCTTTTTTTTAAAACTTAATGCTCCGCGTTTAGGAGGCGCTTACGGTATTGTTCGTTTCTCCGGTTTGACTGAGGGAATTTTTTGTTAACTTTTATTATTGTCGACAGTGAAGTGTTTCAATTTTGTACGGGGGAAGAATGTGTGCTTCAAGTAAGATGATGGCACAGTTTCTGCTACACTGACTGACTAAAAAGCCAATTTGCCTGCAGAATCAGTACACAAAACATGCTTCACATCATCTGTTGATATTATCTCGAGAAATTATGTCAGCGGCAAGAAAAATTTCTGTTTCACGGAAAGTTCGTCTGTATGATCGGATTGCGTCAACACGCACGAACGGCCTCCGACAGTCAATGTCTTCTATTTTCTCTCTCTTCTCGCAGCCTCTCTCTCTTCCTTTCTCTTGCCTTCTCCTTCCTTTTCTTCTGCGGGTAGAACTACAGAACGATTCTCCGGTTTTCTAAAGGTTCAGAGACCAGTTTCTATTGGCGAGCTAACGTGGCAGAAAAGTTTTACAGTTGCCTTCCGTAACTTTTCTTAAGACTGCCTCTAGATAATATATATCAAAACTCAAAGGAGGAATCTAGAAGAAAGAGTCGAAAAACGGGAAATAGGACAAAGAGGGACAAATGGGGAAAGACGGAAGGGGATAAATTAACAGTATTGCTTTTACTGTAATGTTACTTTGTACTGCAATAATGATTATGCCTGTAAGAATAGAAGAGTATTTAACAAAGAATTCATAAACGTGGAATTTCCTTCAAAAAATCATTTTAATAGTTTAATTAGTACATGTACTGTCAAAGCAAGTACATTTTAATCGTTTGATTATCAATTGAATAAATGTGGCATTACTTTGTAAAGGTAAAAAAAAAATTATGGAATCGATATAAATGAGAGAGAAGTCTAAAACAGCTTTATTATTTCTTTATTACAAATTCTTCAATTTATATTGCGAAGGATCTTTATTTTTTTTCGTTTCGATTTAAAGTTCGGAAGAATAAGTCTTATTTTAAGAAATGAGAAAATTTAAATAAAAAAAGTTTCAAAGGCCGTAGAAATCCTAGAAAAGCAAAGAAAAACAGTAGAAAAGGCTTTTCGAATTGAATCTAGAGCTTTGAACTTCCGGGTCTTCTTAAATTTGTTAAAAGTAAACGAGATTTCAGTCGTTGTTCCCTGGTCGTATTTTATAAGACAACGCGCGCACCTTAAGAAAACAGCACTGCGTAGTTTTTAAAAAAACGCGCGGAGGCTATAATACAATAAGTACTTGACCCTTGAGTAATTACTTCTTTTGTGAGCGGTAGAAGGGTTTTTCCAGTGAAAGAAACTTTTTTTTAGAATGAGCGTTTTCCTTACAAATGCAACATATTATTATTATTATGCTTTTAATATTCCTTCTTCTAAAAATGTGAAAAATTATTTTTACAGTTTTAATCATTCAAATAGTTAATACTTATTTAAATACGAAATTTTTAACAGTGAACGTCAAAGATTCGGTTAAGAATTAATTTTCTACGGATTACTAAGCGCTAAATGCATTTACAAATTTCCCATGCAAACTGGTTCTGAATATTTGCAGAAATATCAATGGAATATTCATTTGCCATCTTCAAATGTATGCGAATGAATCCCTACGTACAAAACGACGTCTCTCCAAAAAAGTAAACCTTATTCAATGATGACGCAGTTCCACGGTACAAAAAATATCGCCCACTGCTACGTATATATCCTGTGAACTGATTTATAATTTAACCCGCAGTTATTGTTGCCTGATGGAAATTCAAACTGCTTTTAAATATAAGAAAATCCGCGGTTATTGTAGCTTTGGGAAAAAATGAAATTATTTCTTTAGCGCCAGCTGCACCGAAATTCCCTCATGGCCATCGCTTCCCTCTCTCTCTCGCTCTCTCTGCTTTTTCTTTTAACTCTATATTCTGACTCTCTTTTTCCCGGGCTAAACCGCGTGGACGCCCTAAATCCAAACGAGTTTAGCACGTTGTCTGTCGCCGTGTAAAATTCATTTTCCGCAAAAGGGATGCAGCTATTCTGGCGGTGCCACTAAAATTCGAATATTTTAAAAACGTGTTGTGCCGATGCTCTAAACTGCCGCAACACGTTTTACGCGAATATTTTTGGAAAACTTGCCACGGTTAAAGTCTCAAAATGAATTTGCCACTTTTAATGGAACTATTGATCCATCACTTTTAATATTGTACGGAACTTTATTTTCAAATTTTTTAGTACCAAAATAATATCAACGAAATTGCTTATTCTCAGTTTCTTACGCTGTCTATGGAGCATTTAATCAAAATACTGTTGAAGTAACCATAAAGTGGTTTTATTAGTTGCGGCAGAGTTTAGAAATGATCTATGTACAATAAATTCTAAATATAAATCCTAAAAATCCCGGCGCAAAAGTAAAATGTGATTTAATAGCCAAAAGCTAATCCAGTTAGGACATAAAAGATACAAACTGCACTAAAGGGCACATGCAATACGTCACAAAAATACTGCCTAAGTCTCTTCGAGTGTTACTTGTGCACCTTACCCGATATATTAAAAAAAAAATTTACTTCTACCTTCCGCCAATCCATCGATTTGGCCGATTTCGTAACACAATGCGGACTTATTTCCAAGCACGTGTACACGATGAAGACAAAGCCATTTGGGGCCTCGGAACATCAGTTTAGTTATTGCACTAAAACGATATGAATGTTGTCTCCTTATCATTCGTCACGCGGCTCCCCTCTGCTGCTTGTAACGAGTAATGTACGCAGGCAACGAGGCCGCTATACGTATAGGAACACTTTGCTCCTCGCGGCGCGCACTTCTAAGTGCCACAGGATGCGCCCGAGACTTTATAACCGTCTTGTCGTGCCCGCGCGCGACTTCGTCAACGTTTTATGCAGGAACAGTAAAACAGAAGGAGCGCGCAATGGGCTGGATTTTCCCTCCACCCTTTCCCTCCTCTATCTCGTCGTTCAAGTCTCGCGCATAGCTTCCTGCATTATTTCCATTTTACTGCTCATGCAGTTATAAAGGAAGTAGCGCCCGCTGAAAATGCACCGCGCCGCCGTAGGAGAGAAGCGGAATTGTTGAGGGAAGGGTGCGGAGGAAGATGCCCGATTGCCACTAACGCGACTAGATTTGCACGCGGTGTAATAACCAGATGCGTCTTCGTTTTTTATATAGGATGCGCACTCTGAAGTTTTTTATTATTGAATGTTGCTTTATGTTACTGGGAGGATACACTGACTGTAAAAATGGATGTTCCAGTTATGCTAATGTTTGGAAAGGAAAATTCAAACATTTCAATGGGAATGTAAAATTTTATAAAGGCATTTTATGCACTCGTACTTTCGAAGGGAATAAGGAAAGTAGAAAGACTGTGTAGGAATTTATTATCATAATTACCTTTACATATATTTGTGGGGAGCTTCACATAAATTTAGTTTATGTGTACACTATAGTTTTTATCCATCGTTCTTAGCCTTCCTGCGCATTCAGTATTTGTAGCGTATATGAGAATGGCATGTGCATCATGACGAGTTAACTCTTTATCGAGTGCAGGAGTGTTAATAGTGAAAGTTTATATTTTATTAACAACAACAAATATTGACGATTCGTCGGAATAGAAAAGATTAAGTACAAAAAGCTTTTATTGAAAAATATTTCATGATTCCATTTTATTAAAATGTTTATATATTTATTAAAATTAACATGTGAAATAAAATTATATGTATGAAATTCAATTATCAAAAATTATATTTCAATTACTAGAGTAAAATGCACTCGTATTCAATTAAGTTCTTATTACCTCTTAAAATTAATACACTACTTTACCTCCTAGCACTTCTAACTCTATTTCTTCACTTCCCCCTTAGAACACTAAATAAAGCAGCTGTTTCTTAGTGAATTTCGAGCAATTTACGCATTAGCAAGCATCTATCCTTAAGTACCCTCTGCTTTCCTAAATTGCCGGTATCTAAGTAAAATACAAAGTGCTAGGTATCTTCCTGCCAGAGCTTTCTTACCCTCTCCTTCTCGCTTCCCTCTCGGCTGCTGGGAGAAAAAACTCCTCAGCCATACTTCATTCCATACGTTTCTAACACCAGCTGAATATTATTCCCCAAGCATCGTGATGTTTTCTTTCTTGCGTCGTATAAAGCTTACTTTGTTGGTCTGAAAGAAAGAAAGAGAGAAAAATATAGAAGGAGAGGGAGAGGAGAAATACGTACAATGAGTGCCAAGGCAATGCTCTCTTTTATCATTAGGTGTGATTTATGCATGAATTAACGGTTTTTCTGCTTCGAGACTCCCTCTTGCATTTTTTTGATAGTTTGAAAAGTGGTAATTGAAATAGAGATAATTTTAGGAAAATTAATAATTTACCAAATAAAAGTTGTTACATCCTACTCGGATGTTATTTCAGATAAAATTTATACTGCAATCAATATCACCGCGCAATCAAATATTTACAAGAAATTCGATTTGAATTTGAGCTTTCAGTCGGCTCGTAGGATATTGCACTGATTATTAATATGTAGTAATAGAGATTATGTATAGCCAAGTTATTAATAGCTGCGCTTTATACCTATTTTAAGCTTTCAAATGTTTTATGCATCAAACTCGTATTCTAATTTAGATTTACAACAAAATAACATTAAGAGGAGATGTTTATGCAAATAAATGAATAATATCAGAGCTGCTTATACAAAGTAGATTTTAGATATTTATATTTTTTACTAATAAATTATTGTTGATTAAACTAATCTCTAAATAATCCCTTAAATGGGAATTCAACATTCTGTAATATGTACAGTGATTAGTTTCGATTTACATTATACAAATGAACTCTGTCATTTCTGTGTAAATTGCTACAGTTGTAACTATAACGAGAATATCCATCGATACGTTGTAAAGTTACAGAATGTCTTTGATAGCAAATATTGAAGCTTGAAAAGTTAACGGTCCCAATCCTTTCAACAAAATTTCAAAACGGTAACAAGCAATAAGTAAACGCGAGACTTGATTTTAAAAATACACGAAGACAACGGATATAAACAAATGCGCTGTTTCTATATCAAGTTTTCCGTAAAACACGTTATATTCCCCTCCAGCAGCTAGTAATAGAAACAGCTGAATCGTACGACCGTCACAGCTGACCCCTTTTCCAGCTCTCGTGGCTGCATCATCTCGAGCCGAGCTTACATTTGGACTGTGTCGTGGCCCGCCACCCAAGTTCAGCGCGAATCTCATTCGGCATCTAGACTTATATATACTTGAACGGTACAAGTCCGAAGGTAAACACAGTGAATTTCCCGCGGAGGCTGAAACAACGAAAGCATCGACAAAGGCCGCCATTTTCATGCAGATGCCTGAATTTGAATTTCAGTCGCGGCGGCGGCACATTGCGACGCTAGCTAAAATCTCCCTGTCTCTCTCTCTCTCTCTCTCTCTGCCATGCAAATGGATTTACGCCTTATCCGCGGGATGTGCGCGCATCCGTTCGACGCGACGGTTTACTGCCATTCTCTCTGGCCCCGAGGAGCGGAGAGCAGATGAGAATCTCAGCTGCAACTATGTTCTCTCTCTCTCTCTCTCTCGTCTGCGGCTCTCTTCGTTCTTCCGCCCCATACATCGCTTGCGGCCACGCAGCGGTGCATTCAACGGCGCATCCCTCATTTCGAGTCATTATGGCGGGGGCCGAATACCCCGAGCTTTCGGATAAACAGCGCCGCGATTGCTCTTGTTGTTCTACTTGTTTTGCTGCTAGTTTTAATCATTTTTCTCGGGAAGAATACTTTTACTTATTCAAGCGGAGGATTTTCCCTTTTGGAATTTGCATTTATGGTAATGAATGAATAGTAAGTAAATCGGTCGGATTCGTTTTAATTTTAATTGTCAAGCAGAAGATCTGGGATTAATTAATTTGATTGAAGTCGATAATAGAAATAAACATTGAAATTATTATAAGAGTCAGCGGCGTTATAATCAAATAGTAGAAAGATGCCTTCAATACTCGAGCTCGCTTATTTAACACTTTTATGAAATTCGTGTCTGTTTTATCTATAAGATCTTAATGATGAATGCAACCTAAGACTGTAGTATAATCTGTGATCCTGTTATACATTTTCGCGAGAATCATAGTAAACTTAAAATTCGAAATTTGCAAAATTGCTGCATTTCAGCATCAATTATATTTTATTCGATTCTAAATTTCATCATTTGCAGCTTACGCCTGAGGGGATAAAATCTTGTTAAAGTCAAACCCGCGAGGCAAAGGTCGGAGGATTTTCCAAACTCCATTTAAACTTACGCTCACGTCACGATAGATTTCTCGGAAGACTCTCCTATTTTTATGTGCCTGCCCTTGCACACGCGCCACTTGCGAGAATCCACGTTTGTGTAAGCACAGAGTAGTATTGGTTGCCGAGGTGCATTGAAAGTAGGCATTGTGTACGCATTTGCCGCAGTGCAGATTTATACACGTAGTCGAAGTTGGCGTGTGTGGGCGCTTTACGAACGTGTACACTTGTAAACGTCGTCCGCACACACTGTCAGCTCAACAACGATCTGTCTCTTGTGACTTAGCTACTCCTCGTCTTTTCTGGCGTTGTTCTTTACTAAGCCGTATCCGTTGCATTTCTTTTTTTGCTTGGCATCGCGACCCATAAGAGAGGAGATGATATACGTCATATCTTTTTTGTTCGCATCGGCGATTTCATTCTTTGCATCGGGGGGAATGTACACGTGAATAATGGCTGCATTTTTAAGGAAATGCATTGCGCCGGTACATTTTTCATAACGTACATAATCCACTGATCCTCGGGAATGTTTTCTCAGGTAGTTTCGCACATTTCTTTCTCAATTCAATGTTTCTAAGTATTGTGGTGTTAATCTTAATCGTCAAATAATTGTTTCAATATTCAATACTTTACAAATTATTATTTTTGTTATGCAGGTTTTTGTTTTGAAGAAGATAATTCAGAACGCTATATCTTAGGCTTATTTATTAGACACTCCCCTAACTGTGTTAGCAAGGAAATATTGTATGAATGTGTAAACTTTGGATCGTTGAGCTGCCCTGACACTGATTTATGATACATAGCGCATCTAATATAACGTAAATTATGTATTTCGAAAATAGCAGACAATTAAGAAAGTTGTTAGTTCTAATATTGACTAATTAACCTTAAATAAAGTGTGATGAATTATGTATGTAATAGCTATTATTTAATTAAAAATAAAATATTTGACAATAAAATTAATTCCTAAAATTTAATATCCCTTGAATTCAGTTCAAAGCCATTAAATTTTAGCTCGGTTCAGATAGTAGGAAAATCTATTGCGAAAAAATGAAAGTTTCGGATACGAGAATACTCAAAACTCTTTCAAAAATCTCATATTTTAAAATAATTAGTTAAAAAACAGAAGGAATAGAGTGCGTTCTATTTTATTTGCACCATTTTCCAATTAGTATCATATTTGGAATTTTTTTTCCCAAGTTCACCTCGACCCGTTTTACATTACGCCATTCTCCGCAAAGCTCAAATTTCCCACCACGCTTTTGATAATGATAAAATTCGGCAGGACATGTCGAAAGTGCATTATTAATTGGGCCACGTACGCATTTCAGAGGGGACGGCGGAAACCTATCGTCAGTTCAAATCGGACTACCTGCAAGAATGGCCGACACCAGAGACAGGACCACACTTCGACACGAAAGGTTCGGCAAATGTAACGGGCCTCGTCGGCAAGACGGTGCATCTGGTCTGCAGAGTAAAGAATCTCGGCAACCGAACGGTGAGTCTGCCACTGCCACCATTCTCGTAAAGGGTGGAAATTTTTATTCGTCGAGCGCTACATTCTGCTTTGTCTGACTTTTCTCGTAACGAGAAATTTCTCGCGTTTTAATTACGTTTATTTTCAAATACAGGGGTTAGAATATCAGGAAAAAGGTTTAAATTACGATCATTAAAATGAAAAGATGGTTTTAATTATTTTGCAAAAAATAGTGTCTGTCTATGAAAGCGAGTTCGTATTCACTTAATTTGCTTTCAAATTCATTAATTTATTAGTTTAATTAATTTACTTTTACATTTTTAATATTCTTAGTGCTTTGACACTGTTTAGAGTAATGGTATTTATTAAATTATTGAAAATTTACTTTCTGTCGAGTAAAAAGGGTCAATTTCGAAAAGTTTAATTAACGCTGTATATAATAACAAATACTAACAATACGCTGAATATACAGCAAATAATAATAAATACGGAATATCGAAATGTAGGAGAGCATCTGCATTTTATAAATGTACATTCAATCTTTTATCTTGGTGACAATTGTAGGTTTCATTACTCCATGTGATATATTGACATGACATATTTCCACTTTTTTATTCTACATTATTGTGTTCGGAAAATACAATTAAATAGTATACATGATTACTATTTTAAAAATAAACAGAAATACAATTTTTCTTGTAATAAAATAATATATAATTAATAACAGAAAAAGTTATTTTTATTCGTAAAACTTTATACCACGTAATAAATTTTTGTTATTTCGAAAACATTATTGAAGAAATAATTAAAATTTACTTTAATATCCCGCTCGAAGCCTCTTTCTAACATAATTACGACTGCCCTTTCTAATTCAATTTAAAAGCAGCTTTCAAGATAAATCTCTCTATTAAAAGAAGAAAAGGCCAAAGAGTTTGGTACTTAATACCATAAATGTCAAAAGCAATAAAAGTAGTCACATTACTGTTGATGAATAAAGACTTTAATAATTTAAAGAGAATTACTACGGTGCTTTTATACCGCTGGCAAAGTCTTGAAGCCACCCCCTCCCCTATCCAGCCTTGGGCGCAATTTTAATCTCGACGCGCATTAGCATGCAAACTTGTGAGAGACGTTTCCGTTTAATAGACTGCAAGTATATTTCGCGTATAATGCGTGAGTTGGTACTTGTAACTCGATTTCGCGGTAAGGTAAAATCTCGAGCCTTACGGCGCTCTCTATTTGCGCCCCCTTCAACGTGAAATAAACAGATGCGATTCTAAGTGCTCGCTCCTTTTCTCCGATTAAGTCTTATTTTCTGGAATGCTAAATTCAGTTGTAGGTCAAAGTGGCAGAAAAATTTTAAATTCAGTTCGTGTTAAATTTTTAATTGAAGCTCTGGTTTCGGCGCGGTGCTACGCTGGACTGCATTATTTACACGATGAATATGTATTGAAAGTGATGCGGGTTTCAAAAGAATTTCAATCCTTTAGGTGATTTTAATGTGGGCATAATAGCATTTAAATTGCACCGTGAAATTCCGGTTGGAAAGGCTGTTGACAAGCTGGAAAATATATAATAAAAACAATACATTCAGAGTGGTAATAAAAAGTTATCAATCAGTATTGATTTAAAATTATATTCATTTTAAAAAATAGCAAGCAACAAAAATGAGCGAGAATATTCAACTGTCCTGCTTTGCGTTTCACGAAATTGCGTTTCGTGAATAAATATTTGCCATGTACAGCTTTAATGAAGGTGGAAATTAGTTATTAAATGCATTTATACTTTAAGATAGTAATAAATTTCGTACGTATTAAACTCAAACAGAACACGAAAAGCTGATTTTAACTTCTGGGATGCAAGTGGTATATACATATCCCTAGTAGAATTTCCAGCATTGAAAATGGCCAGGAAAATAATTAATAGATAAGTCCCGTGGCTATTTAATAGGTCGTGATGAAACGCTTTTTTCACGTGATTTCTCTATTAAGGTGGCTCCGTCGAATTAGGAAGTCGATAAGAAAAAAAAAAATACGTTGAAAAAGTTCAAAATTAAAGAATGTTTTTGATATCAAACTTAGGTCAGGTTGCCAGACAACCCGAAGAGATTTTACTTTTCAAAAATATTATCTTTTACATTAGCTCTAATAGGTGAAGAATAACTGAAGTATTTATAATGCTTATACCATCTCGTAAACCAATAACATTCGTAAAAAAAATGTACAAAGTTATAGTTAGTTACTACTAGATTCGAATTAAAAAAAAAAAAAAATAGTCACCAATGAAATGTAAAAGAAAACTTAATTCATAATATGGAAAAAAACTTTGCCGAAAAGTCACGACCGATAATTCCGTATGCGCGTGAGTGGATTAAACTTAAACCAAAAAAATTCATTAATTGTTCTACACCACCTCACGAGTCGCTATGTCGTTAAATTTTTGCACTCACGGACGGCGCAATCTAAGGAGACTAATATTTTTAATAATTTTTTTTTAATGTCTTAGTCATTGTCGGGTTTTCTTAAATAAAGATACTTGACAATGAACTAAAGCATTGCTAACCTATCTACATCATTTTTTTAACATATTATTCAGGTCTCTTCAAAGGTCTCCTTCATGATACGGCCCGCAACGCCGGAGAAACCTTAAATGGGCTGATAAATGTCTTTCTAATTAAAATTGACTAATGAATAGCTAAGAAAGTTTTTGCTGTAATATGAAATATATCCTAACATAACACAATAAGTTTTACCTTGTAAATGCGTAAAAAAAAATTCCCAATTTTAAATTGTCAAAAAATTTGATTTTAATAGCTAAGAATAGAATTATTAGATTTCAAAACTTTAATTATAAATCTTTCTTTATGTTTCATTATAGAGCATTAAACGTAAATAAACTATTATAAAATTAAAATAAATATAGTTTATAATTTGGTTTTCTTATGTAGACCAGTGTGACATTGAGTGTCACGAGGTTGCATAGCTTTACTTTTTTAGAACATTTAGATTAGCTATTTAATACCTTAAAAATGGGTTAAAGCTTTTATTCTATTGAATGTTTAGTTCATGTGGAAAAAAACGTTTCATGCTAGGAAATTATATTCTAAAAAGGTTAGCACGTTCCTATTTTTAGTCTTTTCCTTTGTTACCTATTTCCTAGGTAAGAAATGTTTTACATTTCTACCAGGGATGTGGTATAACATTTAAATAAATATATCATTAATTCTTTTTCATTTTATCAAATATAACTGTTTGATTAGAAATTATTTAATTTAAGAAGAAAGGACGAAACAAGTTAAATACGAAATGGATTTATTGGAAACTCGAACACTCTTACAAGTTCTCCTTACACCTTTCTCGAACAGCGTTCTTTTTGAGCTGTACCGAAGTAGTCAACAGAAATAATTGCCGTAGCAACTTAAAAATATAGAACACTTCTTAAAAATGAACGTCTCGGCCGACCAGAACGTCCACAAGCGCGTCTCTTCGCGGTTTGTCTCGTGGTCTCTCATCTTCGATTAAAATCGGCTAAGAGATAGCTGCGGCCCCGGAACGAATTTTGAGCCCAAGACAAAATATTTTTAAAAGGCTTTAAATCTAAAGTAGTTACTAAATAAAAGAAAACTAAAAAATAAGGAGATTACAATTTATTTCGTAACATTTCCTCTCCCCGTGCTTCAGCAAATTTAATTAATTTTCGACTCGGACGTTTGAAAAATCCATTAGCAGTTCTTAATTCGACTACTCAAATTTCCCCATCGTCACTAGGAAAAATTTGAGTAACAACTCCTTTTCTCCATGTATTTCTCGGAGCTTGCTCATCTATTATTAAAACTAAATCTCCTACTTTTATTGCGGGCTCACTATGGAACCATTTTTTGCGCGGTAAAAGTGACGGCAAATGATCACGAATCCATCGTCGCTAAAACGCTTCATCAAAATGTTGCGCCAACAGCCATTGCTTTTTAACACAAAACGCTTGCATATCATAGCGACCTAATCGAATAGTACCTGAAGAAGATCCTATTAAAAATGATTTGGCAGTAAATCCTGTTCACAGGGTTCTGAATGTCAATTTCTGCTAAAACTATTATAAGGGTTTCTTCCCTTGGTGCATATTCTTTCAAAACAGCGTGCAAGGAGTCCTTAACAGACCTAATTAATCTCTCCCACGCTCCTTCCATGTGAGAAGCTGTGGGCGGATTAAATTTACAAAAAATTTTATTTTTAAGGGCAAATTCAGGTTATTTATTTTTGTCTAAATTTTTTAAAGCTAATTTTAATTCTTGATCTGCGCCTTTAAAATTTGTGCCATTTTCAGAGTAAATAATTTGCGGAAACCCTCTCCTTGCAGCAAAACCGCTGGTGGAAACTGAAAACATTTTTGAAGTAGAAATTGGCCATTTTTTAATTGCAAAGTAGTTTATGGCTAGAAAAGG
>JAWWEM010033350.1:0-15640 GCA_035582935.1 Ormyrus thymus | reverse complement strand
TAAACGTAAATTTTATTATTTTTAGAAAATCACATTTTAAGCCGTAACTTTTAAAATTTTTTAAATTTGTGCATGAATATTTTTTTTCTAAGTTTTAGGTAAAGTATAGAATCGAAAAGTCAAATAAAAAAAATAATTTTTTGAAATTTTTTCAGTTATGTCCTGACTTTGCGGGAGAGGACTTTATAATTAATTTTTAAATTTAGAATATTATTGAGAAAGGATAAAAAAAGTTTAAAGAATTTACTAGATTTCTTGTATTGATTTGAATTCCTCGATTATAAGTTTCAAAAAGGGTATGGTTCTAGTGGGGAGACTCCACTATGAAGTTGTTGACCTTTTCTTGTTGTGGTATTTTATAATTTATTTAATTTATTTTATTTTATAATCGAGGATGTTAAAGAAGTTTCCTTGGATGGGGTAGACGGGGAATTAATAGAACTTTAAACAATTCATTTTGATTTCTGAAATAGGTTTTATTATTATCGTCTTTCACTATCGAACGTAATATTAACTCAGCATTTAACGCAATAAGAAATCAAATTTAGAAGATTAAAACTAAAATTTGAACTTAGACAATAAATAATGAAATCAATAATCTTTAACGTGTAAATGACACGGAGCCTTTACTTTAATTTACGGAGATTTTACTTTAATTTACAGAGATTTTACTTTAATTTACAGAGCGTGTATTTCGTGAATAAATTTCTCTGGTGGATCTTGACGAACTGGTGCGTTTGCTGTATAGCCCGTATTTATAATAAAAAAAATCTAATTAAGTGAGGCAATTCCTTATTTCGTACGTTTGAAAGTTAGCAGAATTTATATTGGAGTCTGCATTTTAATTGGGAAATTTGCTCTAGATTTCGAATTTCGAACTTGTGATTTTGCGTTTTGCACGGGGTGATTGGTCTGGTAATTTCTTAATGTACATACGTTGTGCATTTTTTTAACTTACCATTGATGAAATGTTTTACATTTAGTTTATTAAATATTTAAAAATAAAAAGATACGTCTTAGAAAGTAACACGGTATATAACCTCTTTAAGGGTAGAGTACTGTCAAAAAAATGTTGTATTTAGTAATATACATTTACAGAAATGTAACTATATTTTAGTTAGTAATTTTCAGGCTACTTAAATCAAATTTGAAAGAGTTTTAGCATAAAAAGTAATCAAAAAAAGTGTTTATGCAAAAAGTCTCTTAAGGTGAGGTCGGATACCGACTGAGCTGACGTCATTGAACGCGTCAAAATACGCTCGAATGCATGGGCTTGCATAAGCGTCACTGACGGTCATAGCGTCAGCGAACGAAGTGTTCCGACGTCCCCTTAAGGGCCGAATTTGATATATCACAAAAACTGAAATTTTTTAATACGTAGTGCCAAGACCTACAATTTTACACAAGTTTTTGTTCGTAAACTCAAAAATTCAATTTTAAGACCATTTTATGTCTGCGAAAAATCAAAAAAATAAAAAAATACTCTATTTTTAACAATATAAGTATCAATGAAAAGCTGAATAATTATTTGAAGGATAAAAGCCTGTGTAACTTTTTTATAAACATAATAGCCAATCTTCGTGCACAGTTTCAGCTGGATTCAATAAAAATTGCCCCGTAAGGAAAACATTTGGATGATTGAAAAAGTTAATTTTGAGAAAAACAATTTTAAAGTTTCTCATAAAAATCATTTCATGGCTTCGTGAGCTGGGCAATTCAAAATTTTCCAGCACTGTACAACACTCCTTCCAGTTTTTTTATTGAAGTTTCTGATGACCGCTGATATTTTTTTAATTTGGTGCACGTATAAAGATTAAGAGATTTGTTTCCAGCTAATTTCTGGTTCGACTACATCCATGGCTCTTAAAGATTTAAAAAATGTATCTGATTCTTCACATTCTTCTTGATTTCTTTTCTCTCATTCAGTACAATATAAGTAAAATTTGTGTGCTCGTTGATGCCATGTGCTATTATTAAAAGATATACTGATATTTAAAATTTGATTAATTATGTCACTTGATAAATGTACAAGCGACTCACTCATTCACTGTATTCAATATTTTTAAGCAGGTTCTTCCTTGTTGAATAATTAACCAACAAAATTGAATGCCTATTCTCGGTTGAATCAACAGGTTCTTCTGGATTAGTCAAAACAATTTCAAGATTTTCTTCTTTAGAACATAAATTTTTAGTTGCAAATTTCAGTAGATTATTCTGTTTTGGAGAATGGTGGTTTCTGTTTATTAATTCGTTCTGAACAAATAAATAGATAATGTGTCAGCCAACGAATGAAGTAAACAGTATCAGTCGACGCACATACATGGTTACATTACAGTACATGTGCCATAACATTAGGGTGCATTCTCATTGTCAAATCCTGTCTGTCCTGATGCGTCATAGATGTTACATAGTATGTATTTCGTAGTACATTTCATATTATGAATCAGAAAATTAAAAAATACAGCATTATTCATTTTTATGAAATTTCATTAAAAAATCGTTTTTTTTTTTGTTTTATTATTTAAAAATTAAGCATTGGAATTTTTTTAATTTGGACTCTAATAAATGCTTTTACATATTCTTTGATACTTCCAGAACGCATTTCTGAAATAAAAAAAAAAGAGTTTTTTGGTGATTTTTGACTGTACTCTACCTTTAATGGCATGGAGAGCTGCTTTTGCGGAAACCGTATTGGTTGTCGGCCAATTGTCGTTCGACTATGGCTTCGATCCTTCCATGGATAATTCACTTCACTATCTTATCAATCGTGTCGAGCATACAGTTGAGGGTTCGTCGGGGGCTTTTTCCCGTTGGGCAAGTGTACTAGTCTTTGCTGTTTCCAATTAGCTGGAAAAATTCCTTCCTGCAGGCATGTGTTATAAATGTTGATAAATAATTCGGGATTCCATCAAGACTTGGTGCTTTGGCGTTTCTGAATCGTCCACAAGCATCAAGCTGCTGGCTGGTTTCTCAAACTCGCCATTACCACTCTGTATGATTTACTCCACGGGTTACTATCGACTTCGTTCAAAAGCTTTTCCCAGCATTTTTTCTTGTTATGCTTGATGGTCTTACTTAACTTTCGACGCGCCTCTTTATATTTCTTCTCCAGTTCCTCGGGGTTGGCTTTTTTCCGTCCGCGCTGAGACAGTCGCCTTGCCCGCATGGACTCTTTACGTATCTCTTTACCAGTGCACTGGTGGAAGCCTGTTGCCTGCACGCTTTCGTGGCATAGTGGCATCACAAGCCTTCTTCACTCTTGTGGTGATGTTACTTACCTTCTCCGTAACACTATTATCATTATTCGGACGTTTGTCCAAGGCTTCCGGAACGAGTTATATAATCAAAGGCGCTTGCTTTCCAGCCAATTCCGTTGATTTTCTTGGGTGCAGTTTTGGCTCTCCGGCCTTCTACTCACGAAGGTGAAGTTCACGATCACCGTCTTCTTCAGTCGATTGAACGAGGTACCTATGGCGATTATGTTGCTCTTTATTTCTTTGTGTACGTTTTGTTTTGGTTGAACGAATTCATAGAGCTCGGTGATCAGCCTTTCCACCCGCTCCAACTCCTGATTTTTTTTCTTCTTCCTGTTTAAGTCTTCGGGCACTTCTAGTGTGCTGTGACGGGGGAGCATCGGGGAAGAGGAGCATTTAAAGGATAGAATATGTGGATATAGGAATGGGTAATTTACTTGTTGGTCCGCGGAGGGTATTTTATTTTCCCTCTACCCCATAGTGTTTGGAAAGCGCCACAGAGACTCAACGACCGCGGCAGTGCTTCAACTTCTCAAGTCTAAACGGTAAAAAGTTTTACCATGCGAGCGCCGTGCCTACGTCACAGAAGGGACTGGGCTCGCTTAGCACGGCGCAGCACCATGTCGATACACGCCTTGGGCGAGTATCGCACCTCCCCGGAGCTGAGTTAGGCGCACTCTTTTGACAACTGTTACGGGCACGCGAATACATTGTTATGTTCACGCAGCACCTCCTTTATTAAACAATAAAACCATAGGCCCGACACCTTCGTAGCCCGGGGGAGTATTTAATTGTTATAATCAAATACTCAAACAATAAATACGTAGTCATGACACCTACGTAGCCCGGGGGAGTATTTGATTGTTATAAATAAATATTTAAACAATAAATACGTAAAACCGAGACATAGGTAGCCCGAGAGAACATTTAATTATTATAAACAAATAGCTAAATAGTTCAAATATTTATTAATAACACTTAAATACTCCCCCGGGCTGCGTGGTTGTCGGGCGGACCTATTTGTTGTTTAAATAATTATGATTTATTATTAAATACTATGATTTTATACTTTAAAGTTTTATACTTTAATCTTATGATGGTATACTTCAAGGAATACAAATTTATAATAAGTTTTTAAAACTTATTTTTATTTTTGCAAGCAGTGTGTTTGACAATAGAAAATATTTGAAACGTAGCAAAATATTGTGCTTTATTCAGTAAGTAGAAAAAAAAATTTCATATAATAATATGTAAAGATAGAACAAAATATTAAAACATGTACTTCAAAAGCTGCAATGTGAAAAGTATACTGCAAATTCCTACCTATCACTAACTGTGTATTTATTTCTATGTATTATGTATTTATATTGTTTAAAGAATTATTATTTATTATGAAATACTTCCCCGAACTACGTAGGTGTCCGGATTACGTATTTATTGTTTGACTATTTGATTCTAACAATTAAATACTCCCCCGGGCTACGTAGGTGTCGGGCCTATGGGTTTATTGTTTAAATATTTATTTATAACAATTAAATATTCCCGGGTTGTGTGGTTGTTGGTTATATATGTTTATGGTTTAATTATTAATTTACAATCATGAAATATTAATGAAATACTCCTCCCGGGTTGTGTGGTGGTTAGATTTGCGGATTTGTAGTTTAAAGAATTATTCGTAAACGTGTAAACAACGTGCTGTTACTTATGTTTACGGTGTATGAAACGGCAACGGAGCTGCTGCGTGAACATAACAATGTATTCGCGTGCCCGTAACAGTTGCCAAAAGAGTGCGCCTAACCCAGCTCCGGGGAGGTGCGATACTCGCCCAAGGCGTGTATCGGCATGGTGCTGCGCCGTGCTAAGCGAGCCCAGTTTCACCCGTGACGTAGGCGCAGTGCTCGCACGGTAAAAATTTTTTTCGTGTTCAGAACATTACTCTGTTCGCCACATGAGGACGCACCACACGGGAGTTTCAGGCTCTCCACAGTGGTGTATTTATGTATGTATGTACTTCCCCCATACCTACTTTGAAACAACGTGGTCGATTCGCTTCAAATTTCGCACACAAGTTTCATTTAATTTTTATAAGCCCGTTTGCAAATTTCAAGAACTTTGGTAGATTAGTTTCATGTTTCTGGCGATTTAAGTGATTTTTGAAAATTTTTAAATTTTTAATTTTCTACTTTTGCCAGAAAATATCAATGTTTTTTGTTGTATTTTTTCTTTTTTAATTGTATTCCATGTTAACCTTGAAGTTGATTATAGCGCAGAAATTTAGGGCTAAAAGAAAAATTAGTATTTTTGAATAACTTCAATATTCCAATATAAGTGATAGTACATATGAAAGTAGAACATTTAACGTGGTAGAAAAAAAATTAAAAACACTTTGTTATTGTACAATTCGAAATATCGATAATCAAAGAAAAAAATCGTTACAATCTATGTAAAATTTTTATTTTTTATCCGATTCAGACGTGTAGGGGCTCATTTTGTTCTTTATAGAACCATCTATAAATTTGCCATTCGGAAATTGCAAAATAATTTATGAGAAAAAAGTTATGACTAATTATTTATAAATGCTGACACTATTAGTCTAACTGAGAGCTCTAGAGTCGTGCTCCGTGGATTGAAAATGAATTCAGAAAGAATTTAGTGCAGTCTGAATTTTTTTATCACCCATCACTATGAATGAATTTTTATTTATTTATTATTCAAATGATAAAATAATTAAATAGTTTTTTTAGTAATAAATTTTATTTTTTATTCTTTCTTAATTTAATTACTTAGTCCTAAAGTATACTGAAGTCTAAAAATTTAAGTGCAGTGGATGTAGCAAATTTTCCCGCCTATTTCTTTAAACCAATCACAGTCAGTCTTTAAAAGCTTTTTCTGGCTATTATTTTATTTTTTAAGAGAGGATTAAATATAAATTTATTTTCAAATATCCACATTGGGTGAATAATGAATAAGATTAATTACCTTTAAGAACTTATTAGATATTTTACAAAAAATTAACTTTTGTTTATTCTAGAATATTAAAAATATTACTAATCAGGAGAGTATCACTTGTTTGGTTCACGGATTTTGTTCGAACTTTGGGATATGTTTTCTAATCTTAAAATATGAAGGAAGCAGCATGCGTTCGGCCTAACGCTTGATTTTTCAAAAATTATGAGCTCTGTTAGGGGAAAGCTAAAGAAAAATCGATTTTTATTCAATGACATATGTCTGTTCCACTGGTGATTTTAGAGTATTTTCACTGCCGGCATTTGAAGGGTAATATCAAATCCTATCGATTAAAAAAAAGACATCTAATAGTACATTGTGCAACAAGGGAAGAAAATGAGTTATTTCTAGCAAGGGTGAGGTATTCAGCACGAGTCGGAGTCGAGGGCGGCGAAGGCGCTTACAGCGGGAAAAAGTTATTATTCCCCGCTTGAACAATTTTGTCAAACGTTTGAAATGCTTGATTTTCTACGCTATTTTCTAGCGTGAAATGAGGGCCATTTCATGCCTGAGTTGGAAAAAATCTTTATTTGTTCAAGTTATAGCTAAATAAAAATTTGTAATAAAATAAGCTAAAATTACGTCAATAAATTTTTGTGCATTTTTTATGCTACTTTAATGGTAATTTTTCATTGGACTGTAACTTTTGAACAAATGAAGATTTTTGAATGTCGTGTTTTTATAATCGATAGGATTCGATCTCAACTTTCAAATGCCGAGAGTTAAAATACTCTACAATTAACAGATGAAAATTTATATTTGATTGAACGAAAAATTGATTTTTCTTAACTTTTCGCTAAAACATATCCCCAAGTTCGAACGAAATCCGCGACCCAAACAAGTGATACTCTCCGAGGAAGAATTAAAGACTTTAAATTTTATAATAATAATTGAAACAATGAAATTACCTACAAAATATTTAATTAATATATTATTTGTTTTAGGGCTTGTGTTTTTACAATACAGGAATGAAACAAAAAGGGCCCTCTTACCTAATGAAATAACAAGTATCGATACAGTTAAGGCGCTTTTTGTAAGAAGTTTTCCAAAACAACTTACTATGGAATATTTAGACAGTCCTCATGTTAAAATTTACATTCATGATAGCAATAAGGATATGTTTTATGAACTTGAGGATTTAAGGTTAGTTTACTTATATTATAATGCAAATTTGTTGGCTAATGACAAAGTAATATAGTTGTGAAAAAATACTACTTAATAAAAGAAAAAACAAAATAAAAACTTCAACATTCGTATGGAAGTCTTTTGCAAAAATTTTCTCTAATCATACACTTGCAGAGAAATATCAAACATGGCTTTTATTTTAGGTCGCATTTAAGAGACATTAGAGACCGTAGTGTACTTCGACTTTTTGAAAGCGATGGTGCCGCTGGTATACCTGGAGGTCTTGGAGTTTCAGGAGGTCCAATGCTTCCATCCCATTGGGAGGATCAAAGTTACTTTAGCGAACCAGAATTTGATAGTGAATTTCAGCACCAGCACATCCACAAGAGTAAGGTGAGCTAAAATTCTGCGTGGCTTATTCTTAGAATTTTTTAGCCTCTATTCAAAAAGATATTGAATTCTTTTTAATCAATCTTTAAGGTAGTACTTCCCTCAAACGATTTTCTTACGAAACGGTCGGAATCAAAGTATAATTTAAATAAAATACCGTTCTTTTATCCCTCAAAGTTTGAGCTGTTTCTGAATACTTATTATTTACTTATTTACTTAAAAAAAAACTGAATACTTATTATTTACTTAAAAACGAAACCACCAGCAAAATTTCAATCGATTCTTGTGTTTTGTTCTCGAATTATTTAATACGAAAATACACTAAGTTTCGACGTCTAAAGGGTACTATTAAAATCTTTGACAGCGCTGCGCCTCGAGCTGTCAGCTGTTAAAGATTCAAAGTCAATGTTAAAGATTCTTTTATCATTGACTTTCAAAAAATTTTATAAAATCTGAATATTTTTCATAAAGCTGGAAAATTTTTCAACAAATCTCTGATTCTTTTAATCCAATTAAAAAATATTTCGAATTTTTATCAGAAAAACTTTATTTTATTTTCTTATACAAGTATTATTTCCAAACAATTTTTAGTTGTTTTAATTTATAGAACTGGATAGAAATTTCAGTTTAAAACGTTTGAAATTTATAATCGATAAATATTATTTATTATTTAACAAAATTTATTCGTGAAAATGTTTGCAAGACAAATTTTACACAAAAGACTGTCCCTAGAAAGTATTTATACAATTATATCTATGGTAAGTGCCTTTATTTGCATAAGTATTATACAAATGAGGTTCTTTTTGCCTATTATTTATTTGCCTAGTACATTGACACGTTTATCATATTTTTAGAGTCAGCTCCAAGAAACAACTTAATCGAATATAACTAGCGCACACTCGCGAAGTGCCTCACAGATTGTAATAATAATTGCGAGGTAACCAGCTTTTTTAAACAACTGAGATGCTTGATCGCGTGCGTGTGATCGCTCGTACATGAGTATAGTCTCAGTAAAAAAAGTTTCGTTCCATAGATATAGCTAATGCAATTGAAGTCAGCGCGGACGGATTTATAACTTTCTACATCAAAGGTTAGGGAAGTACTACCTTAAATTCAAAAACTTGAAAATTGTTGATACGGAGTATTTCTTTTTAGCAACTCACTCAAAGGGAGAATTAAATTGCTAACATTATCAAAATTTAAGAGCAATATATATAACAAAATATACACTAAATTTTTCATTGATACATACATACATACAATGCAGAATTTTTACATACACAAACTTAGTTATAGAAAAAATATACTAACATCGTTCACGTACAAGCACTTCAGTTAAATAAATAATATATATGTTCATAAGCCTGCATACTTTTTTAATTCTTAGTCTTGATTTCAACAATACCTTAGAAACAATAGTAAAGAAGTTTGCACTGTTAAATAAAGCAGCAGATAAAACCGCCAAAATGGCATTTGAATCTATCATAATTGATATGTTTCATCCAAAATAATAAGTCTGAAAATTGTAATTAATCAGAATAAATGTGAAAACTTTTGAGGACTAAATTCAAGGGTATTCAATTAGAAAGCTTCGCATGCTTGAATAGCAGGCACATGAAGAGCGCCAGAATACAGTTTCTTAGGCACGTTTCGCCAAGACATAATCAGAGCCTTTTCAAATGGTTCATCAGCGCAGCCGTTACAAATACTCATTACTCTTCTGACTTCATTTTCGGCAGGCTCACGTTCATCCTTGCTTTCGACTGGTGACTTGAATTTAGTAACCAAACCGAAATTCGTTAGCCCTTCAAAAAAATTACTCGTTCCGGCATCGGTAAGTAGCTGCGATGTTTGAGGGACATACGTTTGATCATCAATTATCGAACCATTTGCTAATACGAGACCTCGTTTCTTTTTATCGACTGGCACTTCTATAGTACTTCGCGTCTTTCTAGACTTGCTGTATTTCACTTCCTCTGACCTCACCTAAATTGGTAAAGTTGAAAAAAATAATGTACTTTAATATTAAGACACATTTTGTACGTGAGTTAATTAATACCTTATGAGTATTTGGAGTATTATTAAGTGTTATTTCTCTTTTAATAATCTTCTTAAGGTCCATTTGCTCGGCAACTTTCTGGAGCTCTTCAATTTCTTCATTTTTGCTACCTTTCAAAGTGCTAAGACTATCGCTAGGCACGTCTCGGTAACGTCGGTCAACAAAGCTAAAACCATTTACTGGAGGATCACCAGGGGGAGTTGGTAAAAAAGCACCTATTAGTTTATCGGCTAAATTATAGGTTGTAGCAACTTGCGGTAGAATGTTGATTGTTGATTGACTAGTCGGCAAAATTACCGGAGGTAAAGGCTGCGGCGCCTCAGCAGGTGCAGGTAAATTTGGATGACGCAGTGTAACACTGTTCTGAATTATTTGGATGTGTGCTCCTGGGTTAATTTTTACCTTTTAATAATATTAATTTTATAACTATGAGCGAACAACCATTATATTTATTTTTTAATTAACAAATCGTTATGTAAAAGAAAAAGGCGTTTTTTTATCAATGTTGAACTATTAGTTAAGCTAATTGAAAAAATTTTATTTACATAAAAATATTTTTTCATGTTAAAATAAAAAATTTTATTAAATTTTTTTTCAATTTAATATTTGCAAGAGAAATAATTGTTATTCATTTTTTACCTGATGATTAAGTTGTCCTCCTGTAAGGTAAGGATTCACAGGCAAAGGCGGTCCAGTTACAGGTGCCGAAGTTGTTGTTCTAGGCATATTGTTATTCGTATCGTGTTCAAAATGATGTGCATGATGATGTTTGTGATCTCGATGTGCTTTACCGGCTGTCAATGCGACTCCGTACAGTTGAACCATTGTCAACTCTCCCAACATTCCGCCAGAACCTGCATCAACATAATAAATATTCTCTAAATTATAAATGAGATTGTAAAAGAAACAAGAATTCCAAAAGTACGTTGAAATATTATATATATATATATATTTTTTGGTATTATATATATATATATATATATATTTGTAACCAAAAAAAGAGATAGAATTATTTCTTTAGTGAGATAAAAAAGGATAGAAATTTTATGGTTCCCTGGTTACCATAAAATTCAAAAAAATAATTAGTGGAAGAAGGATAGCGTTATGGGGAAATAACCCGTCGGTTACCATAATACACTACTAGGAACCCTGTATGTGTGTGTATATATATATATATATTTGTTTATCAATGCTTTATGGAGCCCGACGTATTATTTTGTATAGCACTCTCTCGCTCCCGCTTATGGAGCCTGGGCTCCATAAACGAGAGCTCCTTTTCCAACTTACTAAAGAAATATATTTCCCTCTTTGTCTTGGGCTCCATAAACCTCGATATTTAATAATAAATATACATTTGTTTTCGTATCCATTATGAAGCCCGAATGTTATTTTGTATAGCACTCTCTCACTCTCTTATGGCGGACTATGGCGCCCGAGCTCCATAGTCGGGGTCTCCTTTTCTAACTAACTAAAGAAATATATTTCTATGTTTGTCTCGACTCCATTAACTCCCATTAAGAATCTTACATCTTCCTATATTATATATTTGTAAGAGAATGTTGACCGATCATCCCAGCCTCGACCCATCCTCGACCCATCCCCGATCCATCCTCGACCCATCCCTGACCCATCCTCTACCCCATCCTTAATCAACGATTTTCATCCATCATTAATTACCAATACTCATCTTCGTTATTTTCTACTTATACGAATTGAATATTTATTTCTGAGTTATTTTATGAGTTATTTTATAATTTATCTTTATAATTTAGCTTTATATTTAGTAGTGGAAAATTCAATAATAGTTAAAATTGATGAAATGGTAATTGTTTGTTCAGAAGTTTTTCATATTTTTTATATAAAAATCAAAATTTTTATATGAAATGTAGGAAACATGTAGTTCAAAACATTGTAAACAATTGGGGTATTTATAAGTGTATTATAGTAGGAAATGAATATTATAAAGATATACTAAATTCTAATGATTATTATCAATTTATGTCGAAAATACACACAATTTACGAGAATAAAATCGAAATAAAAAATTTTACTAGCGTTTATGATATAAATGTTAAAGTCTTTCTCGATAATTCTAATATAGTACATTCTTTTGGAAGTTCTTCAAATGACTATGAATTATCTTTATTATTTTCTAGACAATATAATTCGGGGCATCACGACATTCTTAATTATAATAATAAAAATATAATATCTAAAATAAATAAAATTAATAATGCCAAACAAAATCATAAAATAAAAGTGTTTTATACAAGGTGGACCATTTTAATCGAATATCTGGCTAAGTATGCATGATAACAAAAAATGTCCGGAATGAAAATTACATGGTTTAAAGGGGGTTAACAGATGCAAACCTCAAACTTGACCTTGAACTTGATTTCAGGTTAATTGAAGGTCAACTTTCGTTTTTTAAATAGGAACCCCTATTTTTGATTCCGGATTTGGAAAGAGCGAAGAATTCTACGTTTAGATAGTGTATTACATATGGGGTCGGTTTCATCTCCTAAGGTCATAAGAAGGTCAATCTTACTTTTTTTTGTTCGCTGGCCTCAAGAAAGTTGAGTAACTAAGTAAGTTCACAACCAAGTGCATCCAAGTGTATCCAAGTGTATATAAGGGCATCCAAGTGCATTCAAGTGCATAAAAGTGCATTTTTTCCGATTGAATTCTTCGCTCTTTCCAAATCCGGAATCAAAAATAGGGGCTCCTTATGTATATATATATACATAAGATTTGAACATAACTTCTATCCTCAAAAAATCTATGAATTGTATAAATATTCTAGAGATTTGAGAGGTCCTAAAGTTAAACAAAGACTTAACTTGAAACGTAACGTTGAAAAAATGTAGATATCGTTTACAATCAATCTAAAGAATAAATGAACCCAATATTGACGTAATTGCATAGTTTATTTAACCTTGAGAGAATCGGCATTTGGGATTTTTGAATCTCCATAGAAAATGGGATAATATGATATCACATATCGTAATTTAACTACGTACCGCTTACATCGACAAGATAAAACCAATTAATAAGAAGAAAAAAAAAAATAAAAGTTAAATAAAAGTTATATTAAAAAATAGTTAAATATTAGAAATAATAATTAGTAACAGCTACTCTTAAATGCTTACTCTACTCGATTATTATTTATTATTTACATATAAATAAACCTGTATATGGAATCGTGATACTTTAATTTTTCACAGTTGTTTTTCATAAATTTCAATAGCAGTCACATAATTCGCACTTTACAGGCGTGAACTTTTTTTTGTAATCAGTTTTTACGTAAAAATGAATTGAATGAAAATTAAAAAATTGCAATAATTACCAGTTGATGCTCCGTCGCCTTCCAAAAAACGACCTCCAAGTTCTTGCTGCTCTTGTCCAGAAATAGCTATTCCACCTCCTTTAATTACGTGACCGACCAACTATTTAAATTAAAATAAGAAAAATTTATTTTGATATAAGCTTTCACTACTAAAATTTGTGATAATAGTTATTTTCTTTCTAGAACACTTGTCTAGACAAGGCCTATTTGCAAAAATTCATATATATTCTATTTGATTTTAACGTTTTTATTTTAAAAGGTTGGGGATTTCTTGACTTAAACGTTTATGAATCTGAAGTTTGCATAGTTGAGATACAACGATACAATTTTTCTCAGTTTCGTAAATTGCTGAAATTAAATAAATTATATTTAAATATTTATTTTAATGTTATTTTGAACTATAAAACAAAATATATATGAAAATCAATATAAGCTTAGAACAAGATCAGTTTTATAAAAATTTCATTGCACTCCAATGATGGCTTATAAACGCTGTTAGTGTCTTTGTTTTGTGAATGTTAATTTGTAAAGGAGAGAAAAGTTTTTCCAGGTCTCCGAATTCTTCATCCAAAACAAAGTTGAAAAGTTTTAAAAACATAGATTGATTATTTAAATTTTTCAACTTTTATAAATTTTTGAAAAAGACATTAAAAAGTGAAAATAATGGTTTTTCTGTCAAAAATGTATTCTATGCCCAACATTTTGACTTTAAGGAGGATGTTTCTCAAGGGTAATAAAAAGTAATAAACACATCCTTACACTGTGAGAAGAGATAGTAAAAATTGCTAATAGTTACGTAAAACTTACTACACTTTGTAAGAAATTTTACTACACTGTTTAATAAATTTTCCAGTATTTTCAGTAAAATTTCCTATAAAGTGTAGTCATTTTTTTGGTTTTGGAAGCCTGCGGCCGCTTCGCCAGACAGTTTAGTAATTTTTACTACATCTTTTCTCTCAGTGTAGCAATGGAAGTTAGAATAAAATTCTGAAGACTTTCCTTAGGATCGAAATACTGAGAGTAGAAGTTTTTGCCAGAAGTTCAGTCAAAAATAACAATGTTATACTTAGGAGAATGCAAATCGATAGGCCAAAAATCTTAAAATGACATTTCATATTTCATTTATCAAAGGGTTTAAAGCAGATAAATCTTGACTCATTTATTCATTAATTAAATACACTATTACAAAAATAATATCAATCAATGTATTATATGTTAACTCAATTATATTTTTTACATTTTATTTAATAGAGACACTTGTAAATATGTAAAACCCCCTTAATACAATTTATGCTTTGACAGTATGAATTAATAACAAAGAATTCTGTGCAATAGTATGCAGTCTATCAGGCTCATTTTTTTTAATACTCGTAAACTAACATAACAAATTATAAAAAAAAGGAAAGTTCATAATAAATAATTCAATTATTCAATGAAATAACACAAACCTTTTTTAATAAAAAAAAAGACCTATGCTTAATGAAAGCTTTCCTGAGGTATTTTAATAAGTATACTTTGGCACACACAAGCACGAAAAGAATTTTAAGAACTATTTTGAAGTATTTTTTGTCTGAAAAACGTTTGTCGCTAATTCAAAGCTTTTTGGATAATGAAGGATTGAGGAATAGGACATGGCCATTGTTACATTAATCTTAAAGAGGTTCACGGGTTAAACCATAGAGGAAGACTTGAAATTTTTTTGTTATTCTTTAGTTAAAAATAAGACTATATGATTTTTTTCAGAATGTTTTACCTTACGGTTGTCGAGAAAAAAATTCTTGAAAATTAAAGTGTTAACATGGACTCTCATGAAAGTCAGAAGTTATGAAGCGCTTAAATGTAAGAATTCGCGATAAAACACGTAGAGATTAAGTTAAAACAGCGAAGGAATCAAAATCAAAATCAGAAACAATCAAGGAATCAAAATGCGTCCGGCTATCAGTTGCTTGCCAAGAACTCGACAAAGAACTAAGGGAAAACGTAAACAAAATGCGCGGGGAGAGAGGGGGTCCCACTTTCCTCGCTTCCCGCATTACACCCCTGAACCTCCTTAAATAAAATAATGAGAAATACTACTCACTCTATTGTTAAATCCACGACCCACCCGTTCATCATTTACCCAAATTTGCCATTCTCCGGTGCGACCGTTCCAACTTTGGCAAGAATGATACCATTTATTCAATCGGAGTGGATAGTTGAGTCGATAAAGATTGTGCCCATCCACATTCATCATATAATAAGAACTGCGCTGTGTATTAGCTATCCATGACAATATGCTTCGAGGTTGATCTTCCACTGTAAAATATTATTTTTTTATTTTTCTAGATTATTTAGATAGTATCAAATGATACAGCAGAACTGAGCTTTCTTATTATATATATGCATATAAGATTCTTAATAGGGGTTTATGGAGCCCAGGACAAAGAGGGAAATATATTTCTTTAGTAAGTTAGAAAAGGA
>JAWWEM010033330.1:0-15641 GCA_035582935.1 Ormyrus thymus | reverse complement strand
CCCGATCTTCTCTCTCTTTCTAAGCGCCGGTCAACCGGAGGCCTCGCTCCCCCACTCTATCTATATTATCTCTATGAACAAACTTCGCCAGACGAAAAACTCCGCGCGGCGAAAACGGGTTCCCGGGAGGTGCGGTATTGTCTCGAAAAATTCGAAAAGGCCGAGGTGTTGCCGCGGGCTTGTAATTGGTTTTTGTGTCTGGCGCCCCGTCAGCTCTCTGTCTTTGCTCGCTGCGGCGCTTAAATTCACTTTCTTCGGGCCGGCGAGCGCTGCCGATAACGGGGGGATAGTTTTCTTTTGCTCTCTCGGCGGTACGTACATTTTCTCGGTTCTAAGTGCTCCTGTTTTGCCTTTTTTTGTTAAGATTTTTGCAAGCCGGTTGTTTAGACTTCAATATTTCCAAGTTGAGCAGCATAGTTTATTTATAAATTATGTAAATAATTATCTGGCTACTTCAACTCACTCGAAGAGCTTAACTAACCTGGTTACAAGTTCAACTACCTAGACCTTCTGAATATTTTATTGAACTTCTCTAAAATGGATTATGACTGTGCATATATAAGTTTTACAGATTATATCTAAACTAACTGAAAAAGAAAAATATTTATCTTTTTAAAATACCATCCTCTACAAGATTTGTTAGAAAACGCTATAAAGAAAAATATACCTCATTTCTTCACAAGTAAAACTTTATTACCCCTTTTCCACTCGGGAAAAATCTGAAATTGCGCAAACTCGTCTGTCCTGCGTCGAAGCTGCATCTAAAACTTCAATACAATGCATTTATTTAAAAGCAAGTGTACGCTCACCATTTTCAAACAGCTTTTCATTGAGCGCTCGTTTCTCGAAAAACGTCTCTGCAAATGCCTACAAATTTCATTCTCGTTTCGATAGCCGTCGAGCGCGCCGCCGTAAACTTCCCCCGTCGATTGACACTTAAAATACCGTAGAACCGACCAGCCTTCCCTTTTTGCGTCCCTCCCACCACTTTCGATCGCCGTGTACAAATACAAAATCAAAAGCGCGCCAACTCCCACTCGGCGGCAGCCCCAGCCGAGTATAGAGAAGCAAATCCCTAATAAAAGAGACCTACGCTTCCACGCGTCGTAGCTGAGCAGTCGATAAATCGAAGGCGGCCCTCTCTCTCTCTTACTCTCGAAGCTCGCCCGTTATCGGGCGATCTTTAACGCGGGAATTTTTGCGCCGCCGTTAATTGAAAGATTTATCAGCGCCCGCGGGCCAGAACTCGTTCCGAGAGAGCCTGCTGGGACCATTTTTCCGCTCGAGATACGCCTCAATTAAGATAAGCCGCCGCGCGAGAGGAGCCTATACTTCTTGCTCTCTTTCGTGTTTTCCGCCGTTTTGGGAGTTTCGCAAGAGAGTTGGTGTGTAAACATCTCCAAACGTTGCTTTACTTCAGTTAAGGGATTTAAGTAAAAATTTTAGCAAAAATCGCGGGACAAGGAAGGTGAACAAATCAGATTGTAATAAAAAATACAAAATAAGTATTCCCCGGGCTGCCGTTATATCAAGCGGAGCTTTCGATATAAAGTGGCAAAACGGAAATAAGAAGCGTAGCTTGTAATTATGTACGTGTATACATTAACTAAAGAGCTTCAGCATCTAAATAGCGGTTAACATGTCGGACGGAGTAATAGTTAAATGGCTATCAAGCTTATAGCGTGTATAAATTACATGTAAATGAATATAAATAACAGTATATAGGAAACGCCGGAGCTCCGACACGCCGCGTGAAAGATCGGCGGCGGTTATGTAAAACGATTCTATTAAGAGTAAATCTGATTGAGTATATCGAGATTTTTTTTGGCGGGGAGAAAATTGTGCGCGCCGCGAAGCCTTGCATCAAACTTGCGAATTACGTGTTCGAGTTAAGGGAAATAAAAAATTTGGGAATTTGTCGATCCCAATAACATTTCACTGAACACGGATTACGTAAGCTTGGCGTAATTATATAGGCTCGAATTTTCTAAAAATACTTGAACGATAAACATAATAAAATACTTAACGTTTTACTCTTATCTGTACATTTTCATCGATACGTTAAGTTTCTCAACGTGCCTTTAAAGATTTTAATAAATAAAGAAAATGAAACGACACCGCGCTCGAAATTGAAATTTAAATCGACAAAACTGCTCTCAACTCGAATCATTCTTTTTCTCCTCCGGACTCAATTCACTCTCGTCCATTACCCGAAAGCTCTCCCGTCAAGCAAAAAACGCGCCTCCAGAAAGAGCAGCGACCAAAGCGCGTCACTCGAGAACGCAACCTCGCCGAGCGCGAGAGATTTTCGCGTTCATCGACGCCTGAAATTAAAGCCCCCCCTCCGTCGCGTCCTCGATCGAGTTCTCGCGCGCAGAGAGAGAGAGAGAGAGGAGGCCTTCGCAGCGCAACGACATCCGGCGCGGCGGGCAGTTTTTCCGCGCGGGAAAGAGAGTCGCTCGCGAGAGTCCTTGGACGAGAGGCGCTCTCCGAAAGGCCGCGGCGCGAAAATCGCCCACGCAATATATATCATTCGCTCGTCCCGGGCTAAGATTAGAGGGAGGCGGGCGGCTCTTGTCTTTTTTTCTCGCGGTCTCGCTGATTCGCGAGTCATCTGGACGAAAGAGAGGGACCTCTCGGGTCTGGGGTATATAAAGAACAAGGACGCTGGCGGAGGCGGACTGCGCGCCGGTGCATTATTCAATGGATTATTCGTGGTGAAATTGTGAAACGGTCAATAAAGAACGCACAAGTTTACATGCTAAAATCTCTGACGCTTCGCGTGCGCATCGAAATAAGTACTCTATTATTTAGCAATTAAATTTAAAATCTTGAAAGAAATTGAAATTCGTGCATTCGTTCTTGTTGCTGCAAGGAAGCGGACTTACCCACTTGCTTTTTTAAGATTTTTTATTAACGAAATAATATCACCATTTCTGCTTTGCTGCTGTCTAGGGTCTAGCGGACGATAAACAAAAATCAGCAAAGCGAAAAACATCAGAATTCAAAAATTACAAGGCGTGCCCGCACCGAAAACAGTTAAAAGTTGCATTTAAACACGCTTATCCGTGACGTAAAAGTAAATGTTTAAGAAATCCGAAAAGACGATATGCGACACGTGTCGAGCATGAATAATTCACATTTTTAAAAAGACCCCTTCGCTTCAACGTTGCAGAAACGTGTACTGTAAAAATCCACTTTTTTTTCCCCGAACTAAACTTGAACTCGAAATTCGTCCACCTTCGAGCCAACAATGGCGCTTCCGCTCTCGGCAAAAAGAGCAAATCAAAAGAAATTAACCATTTCAGATCAATGACGCGTCCAGTTCTCGAGCGCAAATCACTTATCCTCGTTTCTCGAGCCGCACCAACCTACTCCGATATTCTAAATTTACAGAAAAATGTAGGTCAACGGACGAATAGGAGCCTAATAACCGACCCAAAAGCTCGGCACTTGCTTATCTACGCCGAAATAGAAAGATAAACAAACAATATATATTCCCTCCGCCTATCCGTTCTCTCCTCGCGCAATTTTGCTGCGTCTCAAAGTCGTCGACGATCCATCGGAGCTTACGGCGGATTTAATTGACGTCGGTTCGCGCGGAGCGGAGATGGAATCGAGTCGGTTTAATTAACGGCTGCGCGTTTCGAGGGCTGCGATTTATTCACGAGACGCGCAGCGATTCGCGGAGGTGGTATGGAGATTGATTTATCGGTTGATTCGCGACAGGCGATGGGATTATTATGTGAATTGCCGTCGAAAGTGAATTTATACGTACTTGTTAAAGTTCGATGGGTAGAATTTCGTGAGGTTTTCTTGTGGAGTCGATTAAGGACATTTTAAAGGAATGATAAAACTTATCAAATTTTTATCAACCCAACATTTTGTACATAATGAACTGCTAAAGTATGAAATATCTTTTAATGGTAAATGTAAATGATATTATCAATATATTGAAAGCCGTCGAGCTGCTTCCAATAATACAAGTTTTAAAATAACTGTAAAGCTCCAGTATAATAGAAATTGGTCATCCAAGATCTGCCGGAACTCTGAGAAAAAAAGCACTCCCCATTGAAGGTCCAAGCGCCACCGCAAAAACGGCCGTAATCCAATATCCTCCCTCTCCCGGCGACCACCCAGGAAGCGAAACCTCACTCTCCTGATATTCCCTCGTGCGTCGCTCCCAGCATCGACGCGTCCCTATAGGTATAAGCGAGGAAGCCAAGGGCGCAATCATCATCTCCCCGCAATCTTCTGTTCGCAGAATCCTGTTCTGCACGGCGCAGCCGGCCCACGTGATAACGATAGCGGCGGTGCTCTGCGTGACCTCGGCGCTCCTGCCAACTGCAGCGACGAGCGGCGGCGGCTCCGTCGGCGCGGGACAGCCCCGCTCCCGCCTCACCTCCTTCGTCTACCTGGCCTCCTTCGTCATGCACTTCGGATCCCAGATATGGATGACCTTCGTTTCCGGTAAGTGTCCGGTGCAACGAACTGCCGCTCCTGCCGAGGGGGGATTGAGACGCGCGACGGTTTCTTCGCTGCTCGAGAGGGGAGACAAATTGGTACACGTGTTTTTTTTAATGTACTGGAGCGAGGGAAACTCGTTGGCAAAAGCTCTCTTTCACTTCTTGCTGATGAGTCGCGGCTTTGCGAGCTTATTGAGTATTGAACAATTTCGTTAATGGTATCTTTCGCGACAACGGGCCAACAACTTCTTGTGCTTCTGTAAATACAGCAGCCTTCCGACTTCAAGCTCCCGATAACGATTGATTGTTCGCGTTCGAGATATTCAATTAAAAAAAAATAAATAAATAATCAGCTTTTCGATCGAAGACGAAAAAAGCCGTAAAATCGACGAAGCGTTAAGCGCAAAAACCAGTAGCCTGAAAAATGCGTCTTTAATGATCCTTTCCGTCGCCGTGCCATCGACTCGTCGGCTAATTTCAGCGTCTTAAGTGTTTGCCGATTAATCTCTCGCGCACATAAACACAACGTATACGTACGTCGATTATCCTCGTCGTCCGAACAGAGCTCGGAATTTCATTACTGGCCGAGAAACCGGTATCGCGAAACCTACCTCGAAATTTAGCATCGTCAAATAAATTTTTGTCATATTTATCGTTCAGCGCCGTTCGACTCTTGATTACACCATTCGCGCCACCCAGAACGGATCTGGAAATGGTAAAATATAAGCAAATATTGAATTGCATTAGTGGCAGCAAAGTCAAGGAGAAATCTAACCCCCGTCCTCGGTCGCATTCGCAGGTCTGTCCCTGTACTTCGCCCTGCCGCGGCACACGTTCGGAGAGGTGCAGCGCGTCCTCTTCCCGAGATACTTCACCCTCAACGCCTGCCTCAGCCTCACCACCCTGCTCATCTACGTCAAGCACCATCCCGCTCGCAGCTGGGACGCCGAGATCGCCGTACAGGTGGGATATAACTTTTCTTATTTACCGAAAGTTTATACTTTTTACAAAGGGGGATTTACGTTTACGCTAAACCGAAGGCGCTCGTTTTAGAAGGCTCTCTTCCGCACACCGTTTAGCACTCATTAAAGAAATATCTGTGCAAATCAATTGCACGAAGCGCCTGCTAACTGCGAGAATTCTTTTGCCAGCTACGCAAAGTAAACAAATTACTTTACACAGAAATTATTATTTTAGAAAATTCGTCGAAATCAATTTTGCCCTCCCGGTCCTCCTCGCTCGATTTGCATACTTACGCTTTTATCTTCACTCCCCGAATGCATCACGCGAACGTCCAAATTTCCGTTGAGCGATCCGCGCTCCTCGTTATCGCGCAGCCGCCGTCGGCTGCGATGAGCTCGCCCAAAATTTCGGCTCCACGGCTCGATAAAGTCATTACGCGTCTCGTGCGTGCAAGTACTTTGAGAAAATATATTCCGCCGCGGCTACTTAAGGACCACCTACGGATTCGCGTTGAATAAATTAAGCGGCGGATATGCGACTAATAAGAAGATCGAGTAAAAATCTCTCGGCGTTCTGCCGAAATTCGTGGTAAGATGGCTTTAATTGTGGTGAGAAGAGTGTTATTGTGACGTTGGCGTAAACAAACGTTATACGTGCACATTATCCGTGCGACTTGAATGGAAAATAAATTATGAAATTTGTTGCTCGAAGGAACTTTAGGAGTCGTTAAAGTTTATATCCATTTCCTTGCTTTTAAAATCGTCTTATTGCACTCTAAATATACGTTTTAAGTGAACTCCAGATATTTTGATCCCGGTGATCTATTTTTAAAACGACGTTTTATAGAAATAGAAGCCATCATTTCGAGCTATTAATGAAGCTTATATAGATTTTATGTCTCAATTCATTTTACATGCACTTTCAATATTTAGGCTTCGTAAACTAACAAAACTACATTTTCGTACCCTTGACTATTTTCTAATTCTCGGGTTATTAAGTAGAAGGTTTACGTTTTTCGAATGTCTCTTTTTATGGCTAACGTTTTTTTTTTTCTTCAACTTTTTTCTTTCTTTCACGCTTATATATTTTAAAAACTACAGCTGCTCAAGGAGACACATAAAAGCTTGAAAAGCTTTTTACTTTCGGTTCGCTAAAATAACTAAATCTCCTAACGAATGAGTGCTAACGTTTAGAATTTATAAACTTTAGAAGTGGAGTAAATAAAAAAAAATCCCTTACCCACTTGCAAAGAAAGTTAAAGAATCGTCTAACGAGCGAACTGTTCTTGTCCAGGCCATCAGCATGGGAAGCGCCTTCTTCCTGGAGCTGCTGATACGACTGTACCTGACCCCTCCGCTGCTGAAGCTGATCGACGTGAAGACGAGCCTGGAGCGGGCCGCGGGCGTCGGGGCGGAGATCGGCCGCCACGAGCCGGGACCGCTGAAGCACTGTCCGCACTACCTGAAGATCCACCGATCGTTCCGGCGCATCCACATGACCATAGCGATGGGCAACATGCTCACGATGGCCTGCACCGTGCTGCATCTCTATTACATCGCCAGCAAGCTTTGCGTCCTCTAGTTTAGCCTCTCCTCGTCTCTCTCTATCTCTCTGTCTCTTTCTTTTCTTCTCTCTGCTTATGTGCGAGGGTTGCGCTGAGAAGAAATCGCGCTGGATTTGGTGTAGAATGGGTCGATTGCCTGCAGGTGTTGGATGGAAAGCTTATCGGAGAGTGTAGTCAGTTTATTCTCGTTCTTACTGTCGTACGATCAAATCTAAAGAGTACGAAAGTCGATTTGACAGGGGGTGTTGGCTTTCTAAGCCTGCTGTACCGACCGGTCGTATTTTTAAAGAAAAAATGCATACTTGAAGATTCATGACGAAAGCTGGGCCTTCATAATAGTGAGACAAAAGGACAGTACGGAAAATATTACCGGCTGAAGAATTAATAATTCGCTGTTTGAAAGTTTGATTTGCGTAAAATATTGTTCAAAGTTTCAAGTAAGTGCTGTCTCTCGCTTTTAAAATGACTTGGAGTGAAATTTTGTCATTTAAACAATATTTCTTTGAAATTTTGAATATTTCGTTTTACGAGAATCAGATCATTTTTTCGAGCACTGAATTTATTCATTATTCAGTCGATAAAAGCGTTCTAACAGTTGACTTAAATACTCGATTAACACTGCATTGATAGTATTAAACCCTTTTAGATTTTATAAAAGTTTTTTCGCAATTTTATGTTTCTCAAATTGCATTTGGCTCTACAAATGATTGGCATCTTATTTAGGTAAATTATGTGTCGAAAGTGCAGTTTCTTTCATGTAAAAATTCTGATAACATTCACAATATACCCTTTCGTTCATGAACGTTAAAGTTACAGTTTTTATTAATAAAGAAACTGCGAATACAAGTGCAATACTTTTTGTTTTAATAAATTTTAAACAAGCATGAACGGGATGATATGCAGGCCTATTGCGACGGACGAAAAAATAATTTCTTTGCTGTCGTTCAATAAATTTTTCGATAAATTGTATATATTTCATAATTGTCATTGTAAATTTAATTAATCAAAATTGAAAATATTTATTTATCGAATGCGTTAATTTAAAGTGAACGCGATTGTATTTAAAATTATTTTATTGAACGAAAACCATTGATTTAATTTTCTAATGCAGTTAAATAAATATTATTTGAAAACTTTGATACAATATATGTCAAAGTTTACATGTTATCTGACAAAGAATGTAGGAGCATTTTGGCAATTTAAAAAAATATAACAATATATTATTCTTTCTTTGTATTATCGAAAGTTAAAAACATTTATACATGTATAGAGTGTAGAATGAATTCTATAATATGCAGGCATAAAAATGTTTATGTATTATTTGCTTATACTCAGTCGGTAAAGAAGTTGACTTTTTAACGCTTTGCAACTTAATGCATCTACATTCATAGGTATGAAATGTTATATCTTCTCAGTGCAACTTTAGCAGAATATAAGTAAAATGCAAAGTATTCCGAGCATGCGTTTTCTCCTATTTTCACAAGGAAAAATATGTACTCGTATTAAAAGAAAGCCATCTTGTGAAGGGAAATAGAAGAGTCAACACCACTTTTGTAATGATCTGTTTTATCTTCTTTTTTTACGTCGATGAAGATAATACTGACGACGAGTAGTAGAAAACACTGTGTGTAAAGTTTAGAGAGCGCGGAGTGGTTTGACAAAAATCAGACTGCGCAAAAACAAAAACTAACAAAGGTAAGATTTGCAACATCGGAAAGGCTTTTAGAAGAAAGTATTGTATTAACTTTTTTCAAAATTCTATTCCGTCGCTCTCTAGAAATCGCTATTAGCTGTGTTTTCGTAAACACGTAAAGCAAAACTTTTTTAGAATTCACAAAATGTAATGATAATAAAGAGAGGCTGAGAGGTTTTGGATGAAATTTCTCCGCTGATTTAAAAAAAAATTTATTTGTTTCGCGTTTGAAATAATTAACCCGTTAAGTCCTGTTTTCACAGGATATTTAATTGGATGTTACTGCATGAAATAAAATATGCGAAAATAAACTTTTTTTTTAGCAAATAAACCAATGGACTTATAGGGTTAAAATAAAACTTCGTTCGAAGAAGCGTTGCTCAATGGAAAGAATAAAATTCAAGTTTTTCAGCATGTTTCATCGGTTTTTCGATAATTGAATTTGTGAATTGTATTGACTAATTTTTGTAAAAACAAAAAGTTAAAATAAAAAAGCTTAGCCTCTTTAAAAGTGACAATTTTCGTACTGAAAAACTCGAATTTTAGTTTTTTTTATATTTTTTTTCAGCATCGCTGACTCGACGTAGACTTTTTCAATGTTAGGTAATAAAACACTCTGTATCAGAGTGTAGTTTGTATTTATTAAAAGTAACTGAAAGTAGACTTCGTGCAAAACCACCGGTAAAATTACTCCGCTCGCAGCCTTTTGCTCAAAAACGAGAGGCAATGCTTTTCAACACGAAGAATATCGCAGACTGGATGACTGAAGATTTCCTTGTTTTTTCCTCTTAACTTATGTGCACGACGCGCCTCATTGTTGTAAATAATCCCATAAATCGTTCATTGAGATTATGTAAATTATATGTGAACTGCGAATATCTGAAAATATTTAAGCATAGCCGCCTTAAGGCTTTTAGGGGAATGTCGAAAACTTGCGTTAGGACTCATTATTTCGTCTTAACACGTGGAGAAAGAGAAATATGTATGACAAAATAATATAATTATGTGAGATATTATAGTATAATAAATGATTTATCATCGGATTTGAAATTTTGTTCGTAATAAATTTTTTCCTACAGGATAACCCCGACCGGTTACAACAACTTCTAAATAAAATACGCAGTTCTTTAGTTTAATAATGAATTACCTTATGGTATTGTTATTTATTTATATAAACAAAAATAATTAGAGTAAACTTAAACTATTATTTTTATAATGAAAACGAATTTTTTTTTATTAAGTAGTGGTAAGGAATTAGGTAAATTTCGACGTTCCTTAAAGCCAATGCTGATTTACTCGCTTTGAACTAATGTTTGTTGAAATAAATTAAACGACTCGTTTTTATACGCCTTGAGGCGTGGATAAAAAATTGTATTACGTCTGGTTACAGTGTTACAGAAATTATTTCTTAATAAAAAGTTTATGTTTGCTGCTACATTGTTTTGCTCTCGCATATACAACATATATACGAATTTGCAAGAACAATTCGTAATTTTATAAGGTATATATATAATTCGCGCAGCCTGTACATCACATTCGCATTTTCACCGCAATACATGTCAAACACTATATGATATATACTGTTTTCTTCTGTTTTTTGTAAATATTTTAGTACTAAATTAAAATATAATGATGATCATAATACCTACATTGCATGATCATGTCATTGTTTTCTATTATAAAAATTGCTTTCAGTCACTAATCAGTGAACTAGCGGAGATGATACTTTTTTCAAAATCCCTCCTCACCTCACGTTCCAGAGGAACAACAATAATTTTACGTATCAAGGAAACGTGTTCTACTTTACCGAAGTAATAATTTAAAATTCCTGCCCAATACAGTATTTTGATATTTGGAATTTCGTTAAAATGAATAATTTTGCTGTTTTAACTTGCGACTTTTTAATTTAAAAATGTTCAGTTCTAAAAAGCCGCACAGAATTTTACTTCTAAAATGTAAGAAAATAAAAATTTTCATGATTGATTTCGTAGTCGATAAAGTAAAATTATCACATTTCCTAAACAGGTCACTAACGGAAATCGTAGAATACAAACTTAGCCCAGCAACTCTCCGTATTTCCTGCGGAGGTTAACTTTACTAAAATTTGTCAGTCTACTCGTTGCACAGATAAATACTACGTACGTTGAATATCGTGCAATCTTCATCGAAAAAAAAAATGAGATCGATACGTCATTGCATACAGAAAGTATTGTATGTAGATATTAAAATTGTTTCATTTGATTATTTACCGACTGAGTAAAAACGATTTGTACGAATAAAAATGTATTATATTTAAAATAACGTTTTCGATTCTTTAATCTTTATAATGTCATCATTTTTTATGAAAAGATTTTTAATCGATTTTTTAAATTAATTTATCATTTTCTCTTATAATTTACAATATCTCATACTTAATTAGAACTTAAAATTAATTTTAAAAAAATCATTAAGATGCTAGATTTTTACAAGTCATTCGAGTGCATTATGCAAATGTTACAAATTTTGAAGAACTTATATTTTTAATTTATACATAAGTTCTATTACTACTCACAGTTTTACCGACTCCTCAACATGATTAATAAAGTAACGTTTACAAACAATCTTATTGGCAAACAAAATAGTTTAGACAATTTAAAATCGTAATAGTATGATATAAAAAATAAAGAACAGATTGTAAAAATCGATGAAAAATTAAAAACTAAAAGTTACTCAGTCGGTAATTTAGGAATCAAAATCCTCTTCATGCGAGAAAGTAATAATCTCACAAATGGTAATAAAAATAAAACTGTCACAAAGATTCACACTCTGAGGATTTCAGCAGCCTTATTGTAGCAGATCGCAATCCAATCAGGCTGCGTGGCACCCCATTGAATCTGGTTAACTTGCCCTTCGGCTGCCGTGTATGCCAGTATCGGATCCTCGATAGCTCTTGGCATTTGTTGAATGTCCCAGATCAATGCTTGGTGGTCATCGCCAGCAGTGCAGATGTGGCAAGATGAGTGCGGCGCCCATGCTATTCCATTCACACTCGCTCTGTCGATACAAAATTCAATATATTATTTAAAAATTATAACTAATACTTAATTTTAATTGTATTTCGAGTATAACTGAGTTATTAAAGAAGTAACTGAATAAAATAAAAATTTACCTGTGATTATTTAGCCTTGCAACAGGCGTGCAAGGTACTCTAACATCTAAAATAATAACTTCACAGGCATCCATGGCTACAGTAGCTAAATAATTCGGATCTTGTTTATTCCAAGCGAGCCTTAATAAAGGCGTATGCTGAGGATCTTCATAAATGATTGTCGAATGCTCCAGATGCCGAAGATCAAACATTCTCACTGAACCATCGGCTCCGACCGAGGCAAACATATCCCTGCCGCCTCCTGCTCTGCTAAACGCAATATCGTAAACTTCTTTGTCGTGTGCGATGAGCTAGAATTTTCAGACATTTAATTATTATTTTATTTAATTAAAGTTTTATTCGCTTCGATCTTGAACTTACCTGAGTCTTTACGTGCCCCGTCACTAGATTTACTCGACCAAGAACTTGACCAGTTTCGAGGCCCCAAATAGTGCACGTAGTATCGATGCTAGAGGTACCGATCAGATTCGGATCGACCTCATTCCAATCGAAAGATGTTAAAGGAGCACAAAAATCAGAATTTTTATTATTATTAAGTACACACTCCATACGAGTTTCGGGTTCACCTGCTCGCCATACGCGTAAATAATCGCCAGAGGTAGCCAGTAAATCCGGGAATAATCCTGTTGTAAAAAGTATTTATTTTTTTAACATTTAAAATTGTTGAAAATTTTAGACTATTTGTTTAATCATAGATTCTTATTGCATTTTGTTGAAATTTTATTTTCCAGATTTAATTATAAAATAAACTATAATTTTCATTTATGAATGTAATGATTTATTTAATAAATAATAAACCTAAAAAATTATTAAATTCTTCTAAGATGAAAATTGTAAGTGTAAAATTTAAATGTAGAATCTGTTGTAAATACAAATTATTGAAATTGAATCAAATGCTTTAAAGTATAAAACATATAACATTTAAAAAAATGTTATGTTTGTTGAATTTAAAAACACTCACATTCATGTAATATATTGAATATTGAAAAATGTGCGCAAAAAATTATTTCTTAATCTCTGCACTATAATTAAATAAGCAGAACATGAAAGACAATATACTTTAAATGTACAAAAAAATAGTGCACTACCTTTACTGTCCGGAATCCACATGATTTTAGTTGTTGGATATGGATGATCAAAGGTACTTTTAGCAACGAACTCAGAAGTCTCTTCATCGAGAGAAACTATTTGTACTTTGTTATTATATTCTTCAACAAAGCTTCCAAGTGCAAGTCGAAACCTTTTATCAGGCCTTACAGACCAGTTCATACTATAAAGAGGCCATGGGGCCTCATATTTGTATATTTCTTTCCTCTTCGGAGGCCCACTGTGCAAAGCCATGATTCTGTGCATGAAAGAAAAGACCTATTACACTAAACAAGCTTCCATGCAATATAAACCTAATAATTGGCTGAATATTTAAATTGTTTAAATACTCACAGTTAAATGTATTTATTTAACTAGTATAGAAGAATCAACAAATGCTTTTAATAAAGCCGCACAGTGTAACGATGTCTAACCTATAAAAAAACAAACAAACCGTGCTGGTCCAGCGGATCTAAAGGCAAAATTTCAGGCATTTTTAAGGAACTCTTCTTATTTCCTTCGGTTTAGCGAAGTAATTGGTAATAATTGTTTATTTCTAAAACACGATGAACTTGCGTTAGGCACTAGTCTCTGTCAAAAACGCGAGGCCGATAGCCGACTGTAAGAAAAGGCGCCCCCTTTTATTACACAAATTACGCTTGAACTATGTAGTCTATACTCTATATATATATATATATATATATATATATATAAAGCCGATAATCTATTATAATGCAGTTTTCTTTTTATCATTATTATAAAAAAGATTTTATTTTAAATATAGAGAATTTGATTATTCACTTTGCAAATAGAGTAAATAAAACGTCAACATTTCTAAGTTTCATTCTTTTTTAAACTTATTTTTTTAGATAATTAAAGGTAAGATTTTGTTGAGAATTTTGTCTACTTGATTTTTTTCAAAAGAAAAAACTAAAAGCATTCTCTCGCGTGTCTTCTTATTTTTTACATTAGACTATGAATGTAATTAGCGTTTTCTAAATGTTAAAATTTAAGAAAATTGGTTTTTTTTTAATTTGAAAGAAAGTCTAAAATCCCCTTCAAGATTTGTTCGGTTTTCCATTATTTCTTGAAAACGATTTCTTTATACCGACGTAAAGTTGGTACCCCAAATTAAAAGTTTTTTAAGTGGTCTGTCTGACCACTTTTTAATTTGCCTCATTTGCCTTTTTTATATTCGTTACGTCCATGTGGACAAGGTTGATGGCACCGATATTTCGTATTTTAAACGAATATAAATTAAAACCATGTCAACCATGTGTGACATTTTCACAAGCGACGCCGCAACTCGGCGAAGAGCGGCACCAGCTATCAGCCTCCTAAAACTGAACATTGAAAACACGTAAAGTACAGATTGCCGAGGAAGCAAGCCTTGATTCCGCGGCAAATTTATTAGCGAAGAAAATTAAAAGGCCAGAACTACGCTGACACGACAGAGCTGTGGCGATTCGACGCTCGTAATTATCAATATCTGACGCTTGCAGTAATCACTGTAATTATTACATAGTTGTTTTCCAGACGACAAAACTATCGATCCCGAATGAATTTTTTTTAAATCAATCCTGCTTAAAAAATATGTATTTACTCCTGTAAGATTACTTTTATAATATTTTTTGGGGAAATAAGCACATATAAATAAACAAATGAATAAATAAGTAAATAACAATTTTTTATTAAAAAAATTATAAAGTCATTATTACCCTTTGCATATTTATAAATTTTGAATTTTAGAAATTTTTAAGTTTATTTTGAAAATATTCGCCAAATTTTATTTTTAAATCGTTTTCGATAACATTCGGTTCATTTTTGTTCCTGATTTAAAAAAAAAATTATTTGGATAATAATAATCACAGTACAGAGGTAGAATCTATAACGGATCTGCTCCTTAAAGATTAAAAATATCAATTTTTATGTTATCGTTATTTTCCACCACTGTTGTCTTTATACATTATACAAATATCGCGTTTTTATACATTATTGTTTTTATTATTTATTAGAATAATGTTAATTGCTTCATTAATTTATTATTTAGAAAAATTACATTTCCTCCATTTGATCCGACGTTTCTTCCCACTTATCGTCTGATTCGCTACTGGGTTTGTTTATATCTGACTCTTCTTCTGAAGAATCTAGAATTCAAAAAATATATTAACGCTCAAATATACCTAACTGATTAAAAAAAAACGTATTTATATTTTCTTACCATCATCGTGATAAACTAACATACATTCTTTAGTCACATCTTTTTCATGTTTGTCAGCTCCTTGTGGACGCTGTTCGATTAAAAGACGCATCCTTCCTGCCATCGATGAATCTTGCTGATAATTTGCAAGTTTGGCTTCACTATATGCCATGATAGGTGCCAATACGTCTTTAATATGAGGTACTGTAGTCAAGTAACTGGTGTGGGACATCATCACTTTTTTCAACCAAGTATGTGCAATTTCGGATCTAAAATGCATATGAATATTTATTAATATTATATTATAATGTTTATAAATGACTTATTTGCAAATTACTTACGTCCGAATTTTGCCTTGGTACAACATGGCTGTAAGTTCTTTTATTAACGGTAATATTGCCTGAATAGGCAGCTTTTCCACCGTACCATTAATAACGGTTTCGTTTTTTTCAAAAAAAACTTGTGTCAGCAAACTTTGATCTCCACTGTGCAAACCTTGTAACAATAACTCAGCCAAAGTT
>JAWWEM010033320.1:0-15641 GCA_035582935.1 Ormyrus thymus | reverse complement strand
GAGAGTAAAACAATATTTGATTATTACAAATAAATAGATTATTCAAGGAAAACAAATATTACTTCGATACTAAAAAACAATCGTTGGATTCAAATAATTCGATAATTCAAATCGAATGAATACTTCATTCAATTGATGAAAATATTTCTTTGCTTTGAATAAAAGATTTGTTAAAAAAAACAATAAATTTCATTAAATCGAAGAAATATTTATTTAATAGAAATCCATAGGGCCTTTCTATCTAAGCAATATTTTGAAGATTTAAATAAATATTCCTTTTCCTTGAAGAAATTGTTCCTTCTATTTTAGCAGGTATTTTGTTAAAACAAAGAAACTTTTTTCTTTAAATTAAATAAATATTTATAAGGGAGAGGGGAATAAAATTATTTATTTGTAAGAAAGAAATTTTCTTTGAATTGACGAAATTTTTTTTTCAGTGTAGTTTGTCGCCGAAGTAGGAGATCGCGATAAGGGAGATTATGTAATTCACGGGGAAGCAGGAAGTCGGCGTCGTTTCGTGATGGAGGGTTCTGGATTCTCGAAGCTGCTTTCTAAGTGGGCTAACTGTTGCTTACTTGCGTGGATCGTCTGCGGTTGGAGCGTTTGTTTTTTATTGTAATTTGGAGAACCGTTTGTTCTATATTTCTGTCAACCGCAATGATTGTGTGGCGGTGATTATGGAATAACCGCTGTGCATTTCAGAGGCTTCTTATGGTTATTAAGTAAATGTGTCAGTGTCATTTTTTGAGTAAATCATTTATTTACTTTTATTGCGTTGAAAAAATGCTTGGAATTGTTTAGAAAATTGTCGCAAATAACGTTCCATTTGAATATTTCCTCGTTAAATTCTAGAGAAATAATTAAGACAACGGAAAAGCTAAGTTTCATATTACTTCGGATTAATTGAATATCGATTTCCGCGAACCATTTCTTTTCTAATGCCGAGAAAATTGCTTATTTGCTATTTTAAGAATGAGAATTTTCGTCAGCGCAATAAAATTGATAATCCACGAAAGTCGGCGCAGTCAACCGAAAACAAGTAAACAATAAAAAAGATAATTCGCCCGTTCATTGCACGCAACAAGAAAAGCGATCCGCGACTTATACATCATCGCGAAAAACTCGGGTACAAACTCGACTGCATCCGGCGTCCAAATTGCAGATCCGAGCATAGACCCAAAGCGTTCCCGGTAGAATTGCTCAATCCTCCTCCCTCGCAAAAAGGTCGCAGCGATTTCGCTCGACTGCCACGCACCGGCGGCTCGTATATATATATACGGGCCCGAACTTCGCCAAATTACGCGGCCCGTTAGACCGTTGCAGGTACGCGGGTAATGCCGGCGAGGTTTTTTTCCTAACAATTACGTAAAACGCCGAGGGATAAGATTGTGCAGCGAGGTGCATATCGACTGCGGAGGCGCCACGTGCTGCTGCCCATTGTTGTACTTTCTATGCAGTGGGTGCACATTGTGAGATGGCTTGGCTTCGAGAGGTCGGAGGTTTTTTTTTGGGTTGCTGCGAGTATGTACGTAGGCGTTTGGGGACGGGAAAAATTGGAAGTTGCCTTGCAGCTATCGGCTTTGTGTATTGACACATTAAAAATTGATCACTTGCGAATACATTGTCGGGTTCGTCCTTGTGTAAGTTATGACGCAAAGTTGTTTGCAAATCATTCGAAAATAATTTAAGCGTTAAAAATTGCTTACACTTCGCTCGATGCGAAGAAAAAAATAAACAATTTTCGCAAATCTTATCTCAAAAGCCATTATTTTCAAAACAGGTCAATGAAAATTTGTCACCTCATAAATAAAGCTTCATTCCTTCCAAGCGAATTGCCCGGCAGTAACCAGCAGCTCGACGCAAGAAGTCGCTTCTCTCTCCGCGCGAAAAAAGCACAGGAGGTCGGCGACGGGGGGTTCACGAGCGCTCGGAGGCCGCTGGAGCGCATCTCGGCCTCGTCATCCGGCCCCCGCGCAGCTGACCGGAGAAAGCTAAGCTCGAGGCGCACCAGAAGTGAAAGCGAGAGTCCAAAGCTCTCCCGAAGCGAGCGCTTATATATAGCTGGGAGCCCGTCGCTCGCTCGCTCGCGGCTTCATTCCACCGCGTACGTCCGATTATCAACGCCCCGAGCCACGACCTTGCCTTGCGTGTATAGGTGAAAGTATGCGAGTTCAATCGCCGCCGGAGAGGCGGCGCATGTGGCTTCATTGACGCTCTAATAGAGCGAAGCGATTTTCGATGCCGATTGGGCAGGCTCCTGATTTTTCGGAGTGGGTCACTTGCGACGATCGGAGCGAGTTGCGAGACGGTAAAAGGGCTCTCTGGGATTCTTTTGGCGATGTGCTTTTGAGGAATGAGTTTGCTCGTTAAGTGGAACGGGATAGAAATATTTGCAGGGGGCTTTGATAAATTTCTTTCTTTATCGAACAATTATCTTTGATTTTAACAGAACTGCAGTGTAAATATTGCGAGTTTGGAATCCTAAGTATTATCAATAAATGTGGATGAATCACGCTTAAAGTTTAAATAACTTTATTCAACGATGAGATTATTTTTATCTTCAACGTGAAACTTCACTCAATTATCTGCAACTGCAATATGCACATGTCGTGTAAAAAATAACGTCTGGCTAAAATTTAGGGAAAGTCTAGCTCGAGAAGTTTAGCTTGGGCTTTCCTAGACTATCCCAGAATTTCAATTATATTTGCTTATCATAATCTGGCAGGCAAGTTTGGCAAGAAAGCCTGCGACTTTAGGTATACAGATTTTTTCCCGGACTTTTTTAAAAAACTATTCTATTAATGAATTAATGAATAAGTCAGTAAATTCTTCGGCGAAAAATTAATTTATTCTAGGCACATTGACGTACAATGGCTTGTCTGTACGTTTAGTGAAAAATCAGTCGTCAGATTCATCGATTTCTTCTTTTTCATCCATAAAAGATACACTCTCATCGCCATTGCCTCATCCGCATCACTTTCAGTTTCTTCAATAACATTGCCATCTGCTTGCAAGTTTTCCTCGACGAAACTGCCGCTTGCAAACATATTTTGATCACCCTCAAGAAGAAAAGTCAGTCCAAGTTGAAAAAATATTTCAAAAATAAAAAAAAAAATGTAAATATAAATCTCTGTTCAACAGATCTGAGTTTTCAACGACTACGACATTTCTATTTTTAAGGCGGTTATTTCAAGTTGTTTCAAAAATTTTTGAAGAAACAAGTCGTAAGAATCTATTAAAAAACTGATGCTACTGATTGTGGGATGTGATGAATTAAAACACATAACCCCGACTGGTAGAAATGGATTCCAAAGAATCCCTAAAAAAGTTTTGAAGCAGTGCTTAGTAAGTCGAAGTACATACATTGCTTTTTACTGTATTATTTTATGAACCAATTATACTTTATTTAAAACCATTTGTATTAGTTTATGTCAACAAAAAGACATCCAAAAATGTAAACAAAGTATTAAAATTATCTTACAGATGCGTGTTAACCAATGTGTGAAACAAAATACGATACCCCAAGAAGCTGTAAAACAAAGCTTGAACTTGAAAAAGCTTTTATTAATAGCTAAAACTACTGTATAAAGATTTAATTAAATTTTGTTTATATGGACTTTTCTGTTAGACTTTTATAAGTTGCAAGTCTGGGATAGTGGCCTAAGCTAGACTTTTACTAGACTTTTACTAGACTTTTCCTAGACACTAGCCAGGCGTTATTTTTTACACGGGGCATATTTTTGCTTTAAAACTTAATTTGTAGTAATAAGTTACTTGATATAATTAAAAATCTTCCACTGTCGTAATTGCGAGCGCAAACGATCCCAATAAAGCAACAACTTTATTAATAACTATTATCAAACCCTCAACTCTACGAGTAAAAATACGCTCGATAAATTAGCCAAAACTATCAAGAACACCAAGAAATGAACTCTAAAGCGAAATTCACTTTGAACGCTCGTCACCTCAACGAGCCACAACCGGATAATCGCCAAAAGACTTCTCTCCTCAACGAGGCAGCAGCACTGACTGCTTTCTTTCAACAACCGGAGCCCCTGCAAAACATATTTTTCGACCATACCAAACCACAATCAACAATCGGGAGGATGCGCGGTCGCTTATGTGATTCACACGGCGACCGTCTTGGTATCTAGTCGCGGACGCCTCGAAGAGATTGTCAGACCTTGGGGAGGGAATACACAGACGCGCGTCTAAGTTTTTTCCAGTCGCCGCGCGAAACGTGACGCTCCACACCGCGGCTCTGGACGCGTGTACGTGCAGGCGAGTTTGCGCGTCCGTGTGCTCGACGCTTCGACATAATGCGGCTCGGGATTTTACGTGTCTGTCGATACTGCATTGTGTTCGGGAAAATTGAATTCGGAGGGAGGGGGGAATTGATGCGGTACTGTCGAGCTGTTTTAAGAGAAACTTTCTTTTATTTGACAGAAGGATTGAGAGAGAGATTTTGTGATGCTTTATTTAAAAAAAACACAGACGATAAAGCGCCAGAATGTGTTATTTATCCAAACTTGAGATTTTTAAAATCTGTGATAAGAAATTCATCATCTCGCAGATACCGTCAAATCTAATCGTACGGGGTCAAAGAATTAAAAGAATTCCTTGATGCAGAAGAGGACAAGCTCGTATTTAAAAAAAATATTCGTATAATTGCACGTCTCCGGCAGTCTGTAAAGACCGACGCAAAATTACACAGAGGAGCTGAAGGAATGCAGCTTTACGATTACGATACGGAAAGTCAGGCGTGCATAGGCAATCACCTGTTTCGTTTATCTCTGGCCGGACATTTTCGTGATTAATGCCGGTGCTCCGCGAGCCGCGAGCCCAATGCGCTAGAATCCGAAAGAGACGGACGGAGATCGCGGCTCGTCGTTGCGCAACGCGACCTGTGTGCTTCCACACATGTCTGACTTGTTTTCATTTCCGCGCGCCGCTACGGAGAGCAATATCAAATTATCGATTTGAGAAATGCCGCGCGACCTTCGGAAATTAGAATTTCAAATGAAGCGTCCGTTTTTTTTTTTGACCGCCCGCCGGGCTCCTCTCGCCTCGCCAGAAATTTACCTGCTGCGGGTGCCAAGTGTGCTTGAAGAAGGTCTTGAAGCACCTCATGCTAGAAGTCGCCGGGATCCAAAGCGCGCTCGGGAGTCAGATTATCTTGCGAAACCGTCGGACAGGCACGTGCTCCTCTCGCTTCTCATCTTCGAGCGGCAAAGGAAAGAGCCCACTTGAACGCACTCGCGCGAAAGCTCGCTCGGGCAGCGAATTCCATCCGACGACGGTGCGAGCTCTGTGCTGTCGAAGGAGGCGAGAGCACCGCGCTACTCCGATGAACTGCACCGCGTGCGCGCTCTCCCAGCAGTGCGCGCGCGAGCCTCCGAGCGCTACTCTCTTTCTCTCTCTCTCTCTCTCTCTCTCTCTCTCTCTCCCTGCAGCGCCCGGCGACGTTATAGGCTCCGCGCTCGCACACACCGCCGAGGCGCGCCCGTCCGCTTTTCAGTAGAGATGGAAAAGGGATCAGGAAGCGCGGAGGTCGCCGGCTTTTTTTTTCAGTAAGAGCTCATTTTACTGGGAGGGGGGAAGCGTGGTTTTGAGATGACTTTCGAGAGGTGGAGGTGGAATTTTCAAAATTTCGAGCTAAATCGTGCGGTTTTTTATGTTACGTTGAACGTAATTTGCGTATAGATACTTCATGCAAGAATTTTTAGAACAGAAGGATGATTTTTAACGTTACAAACATTAATATTGCAGGGTAATGCTTTATTAAATTGGATTATTAGAAACACAATTGTTTCAGTCACTTTTTAAATTTTTTATTAAAAATTTTCAATAAATTAGATAATGGTTTACATTTTTGTTGCGTTTTTTTCTAAGCTTGTCTACTCAAAGTTACTACAAGAATTGCGTTCCTATGGCAGAGTAGTAAAAAATGAATTAACATTGATATGACCGAAGTAGAGCCGTAAAATAAATAGAAATAAATATTAACTCATTGGAAATGATTGCGTTCAGACTTGCCAAAACAATAGGTATTTGGAATTGAAATCGTATGATTGGTAGCTTATTATCGCGCTCTGCGTTAAACACATAAGTGCGATAAAAATTATAGTAAAATGCACAAAAGGCAATAACTACAGATGATTTGTTTTCTTTTTAAGCCTAAAGCGTGCTTAATTCAATAAATACTTTTCTTATCCATTTATTTTTTAATAGCGAAGGTTTCCTGCGACAGGTTGGCCAGCTCCTTCTCATTTCGGAATTCGGCTTTATCGATAGCTGATTGCGGACTGCCGGTGTGTCGAAGCCAATTTTTCCTTAAAAAATTGAATTTTTAATTACTGTAGTAAATTTTTTTTAATCAAGCACGCAGATTGTACAATACATTTTTAATGAAAATTTTAATTGATTATTATACTGCAAAGAGTCGATTTATTGTGAAAAAGCGTACTGTTCGTATGTAATTAAAAACTTCCATATATTATAATTAATAAAAAAGAATTAATTGCTAAACTTACATCTCTTCAACTTTAGGTTTTTCTCCCTCAACATATCCAAGTACAGTTCCTTGTTTCGTATTCATACACCATCCTTTCAGGTCAAGCTCCTTTGCCTTTGACTGGGTGTACTAAAAATCGAATGTTTTCTAATGACTATTGACCAACATTAACTTTGTTAGACGCCAGTCGCCATAAAATTTTTGCTTGCATTTTGCCTGCAGGCAAAGTGAAAGTAACTGTAGTTATCTCTTACATTATAAAGGCATACCGTAAAATTTGCGATGTAATAAAAGTATTTAATTGCAATGATCGATCAGTCATGAGGATTAAGTTATACGAGTACTATTATCATCAACGTTCCATTAGGAATTGCTCCTAGTTTTTTAAATTTTGAAGAAATTGGTTTTATTTTATTGTTAATAAGTACTGCAGTTGATAAAAAAAGCTATTGTTAATTAAAAAAATAATGTAAAGAAATTTTATAGTAATAAAATTTTTTTTTTAATAAAAATACCAAACTATACCAATTATCATTAAAGATAAATTTAAAACTTGGCGCCTTTGTAGAAACTCATCAAGCTTGCGTTTTCAAAACAAAGAGCGAGCCACCTACTTGACAGAATTTCAGTCGGTAACGTCAAGCTATTCTTCATAACCAAATTTGCCTTTTTAATCGCTTATTTTATTCCACAAACGGCAGTAACATCTTATTCACCTTATATAAACTAACACTAAAATCATCCTTTTCACCGAAGAACCTTACCTTTCTGAAGAAAACACCTGCAATAAACGAAAACCTGATATCAACAAATCTGAATAAAAACTCGATATTTTTAAAAAGAAATATTAAAAATACCTTGCACTCGTCCGAAGACCTCAAAGTCGAGTCCCACCAAAGCCGGCATGTCGTCAGAAGGCGTCGCAATGATTCGGATGATGGTGAGCAATGCCAAAATGAGCGTCGAGTGCACCTCGAACCTCTGCAGGAAATCGATGATAATCATGAGGCCGTAATTTCGCGGTATTCAAGGTCACTAATAATAAACGAAGCTCGCAGCATGTTCTACAAACGCAGCTGTCCTCTAGAAATGTCGTCTGCACTTGCCTGTTGCCTTTCGGGCAGTCGGGCTGCAGAGTGCAGTTTGCGATGTACTTACTCAGAGAATCCGGATCTGTGCAGATGTCGCTAGTATTGACCAAACAGCTGCTCCGAGTCTAGATGCTTTACTATTCGGCAAAGTTGCGATGCTCGCGCTACTTATTGGTTATGCAGGTGCATTTTATTTTGGGGAATGTATTTTTTGTTAGCGCTTCCGGCAATTGTTGAGTTGATCCTTATTTAATATTTCCAGTTCCTGTTTTATATACGTCATTGGTCACAAATATGCTTTGCGCTTTTGTATTTTAAAATTGGGAGTTGATGTAGTTTATTGTCTTTCATTGGCTACTGTACTTTCATGAAATATAATTTATTTATAGTTTCTGCCTACGTCGATTCAAGTATAAAACTGATCTACATTAATCTTTGAAATACTTTAACTTTTTAATTAAATTGTAACATCTTTTTATTATGTAGGTCTATATAATACTCGTCAGTATTTCTATATTAAAAGAATTTCTTTATAGATTTAAAAATAGCAATTATCAATTTAATAATGCACTGCTTATTTTACTATTTATTCATAACTATATTATTTAAAACTATATTATTAATACTATGACTATAATTTATCTACTCTTAAAATATGCTCCATCAAAAGCAGAAAATAGAAACTTTAAAAAACCATTATTTTTCCTTGTCAACTTTACTTGATTTTTAAAGCCCTATAGCTCTGTTATTGCGACCGAACCCTTTAAATCCGCACCGCGTGTTCTCTATTTTTACGAGCAAAGCGCCAGAGAGAAAGAAATCAGCAACAAATAAAATAAACATAGCACCATCCGCCTTTTGTGCACCGGCATTTGCTCGCTCGCCGAGGTCCCAATCAATTCGGTCGCGCCAATCGCGTGCCCACAAAAAACCGCAATCCAGCGCAAATCCGTGACATTTTTCGCCGTCAAAACATTGACCTCTCATAGTTTCCTATCCTAAAACCTCGCGGAAACCCTCTATAAAGTCGGCTAACGCGCGTAAAAGTCGGCCGACGAACTGTCGCTAAAACCGGTTAAAGATATAGGTTAGTCCTGCCGTCGAAATCTTACTGCCTCGAGTGTCTATACAAACATCAATGCCTCTCTCTTTCTCTGGCTCCATCCTTTTATAGCACCACCTGATTGTCTTTCTCTCATCCTGCATTATACGCGCAGAAAAATGGAGCTTGCGCACCAAGTACACAAGTGTCCCATCGCCCCTTTTACGCTCTGCATAGCGCTGCTATTTCAAATATATATGTGCTTCGTAAAAACAAACAATCCGCTGTTCTTTTTGAACTATATACCTATATATGTTGGCTCGGAAACTCCTCCCTGAGAGTAACGGGAAGCCCGATAATACAAAGAATTATTGGCACTTGCTGGTACCGTTAAAGACTCAACGTGTTAATAAGTTAATAAATGAACCTGCCGGTCGACTGAAAAGAGAGCTAGCTGTAAAATCAAATGTAACTGCAGGATTCGAAACCGGCTCTCAAGAAGTTATACATAATTCATCATTTGATTTTAATGTATAATTTTGTTTTGTTTAAATAAACTTTGAACGTGTAATTTATTGTACGAATATAATGGCTTTTCAACAAATTCTTAAATAATTGTGTAAAAGATGCATTATGAAATTGAATGAAATTATGCATAAAAGAAATATAGAAGGCAAATAACTTATTTTAAAAATACGTGTTCTTCAACTATGCAAAGTAGAAAAAACGTATAATAGAAAATTTGTTTCAGTGCAATTAAGATACTTATTTTGATTTTAATACATAAGATTCTAAAATTAAGTGAAAAATGAATAAAAGCAGACCGCTGCTCCCGTATTCTAAAATAGTATTATGAAGTAAAAAACCAAAAACAGAAATATCGCAAAGTGAAAATTTTCTTATTTTTAGGATAAATTCATCGTATGAATAATTAATACGAAATCGCAAGGACTCTGCGCCAATTTTGAATTCCAAAAAAGTATCCACAACTCTCGACGGGACCGGTACTCGAAGAAAAAAGCGTAAAAGGGGCCCCCTTCTCGTATACAGCGCCGAACGAGAGAAAGAGAGAGGAAGAGACAGCGAGAGAGAGAGAGAGAGAGAGAGAGAGAGAACAGAGCGCTGGCAGCAGTTAGTCTCGACGCGTGTATAAGGTCTGCCCCACCGTTCGAGAACGTCAGTGTCGAGCAACACGCAGCGCGCGACGGATCGTCCGATCCTAAAGCAAAGGCGGTTCTGTCTCCTCGTCAACGGTGTGTCACTTGCGAATCTCCTCGATATACCTCCCGCGTAGCTCGGATCTACCTTCGCGCCCATCGGAACGCCAAAGGAGCTAGTGCGCGCTTACGAACAGACAAAAATATCGACGAACGTGCCGAGTGCGCGAGCGCGTACGTCCCTGCGGGGTCCTTGACAAGGAGGACGGACTTGTGGGTGCGAAAGAGAGAGCGCGAGAGGGAGAGAGAGGGAGCGAAAGAGAGGGAGAGAGAGAACGAGCGTGCGCACAGCAGGAGCCTCTTCCCCTTGTTCGTTTTTGCGTGCAAGTGCTCTGACACAGAAGCGGGGTAGAGAGAGAGGGAGAGAATAGGGAGCGTTGAGTACACCCGCACTCAGAGCGTGCCCGGGTGCAGTACGTAGTATGAGCGAGGAGGAAAAGGGCGCCGCTGGCGAGAGACGGAGCAGCGAGCCAAGTCGGACGGAGATGCGCTGAGCTTCTGCATCGCCGAGAGCCGATTCCAAGCCCTTTTCGCAGCGCGCGAGCTTCGAGGAACGGCTGCTGTGCCACTGGCGTCGTGAGCTGCATCGTCTGCACGTACACAGACGCACATAACCTCCAAGAAGACTGTCGCTCTGGCCGGCGTCGGAGCTGGGGAGGCGGACGGATCTCTTTCGGATTAGTGCGCGATCGAGAAGCTACCATGACGGCGATGCTGGTCTTCGTCGCGGAGCTCTCCTCCAACATCTTCTCCGTGCTGGCTGTCCTGATATGTTTCTGCGGCGTCTTTCTCTTCATCATGAGGTAAGTTCATTCAAGGTCTTCGCTCACTTTGCGCCGCGTCTGACACGGATCGTTGCGCGTTATTTTCGCACGGATGTCGCTGAAACTGGCCAATCGCCTGCTTAAAAATATCCCAGGTATCCGCTTTAATTAATTATCGGGGTGCGTAAAAAATTGCTTCGCTTCGCGGGAAGTAATTTTAAAAGGGGCTCGGCGAGCTTACGAGGCCCTTGTTGTGGCTCTGAGTGATATTATGATTCAAAAGCAGAACTCGTATCAGAACTTACATGCCTACACGTACGCAAGAGAGATAAGAGCTCGCACAACGTTTATTTACATTAAATTTTTTATTTTAGCCTTTATCTGAAGCGCGTAGAATCGGCGATTAAAATGCAACGAGTTTGTTATTGAAAGACAACCGTAGATTTTACATAAGCAGGATGATCTTCCTCGATTTATTGGGCCGCTCGATAATCATTTTGATGGATGCGCTCTTTATTAAGTAATTTTACATAATATTTATCAATATTTTACATAATCCACTTAAAGAATAGCTATAGATTTACGATAAATAATTGCGCAAGCGTTTAATTATTTTCGCAACGATAGAAATTAAGCGGAACGAGCAAGTCAAGTATTGTCGTTTCATTCGACATATGAAAATAATATTATACTTTTATGTACAACTTACGTAAATGTTTTCTTCACGTGCATCCAAAAGAAAATACATCTTCAGACATTACCCAACGCCGTATAATAGACGTAACGTTTACGAATTATTGAGCAATCGAAAAGTAAAAAAAAAAAGTTTGAAGCCCATTGAACCGCTTTGCAAAAATTGTCAACCTCAATGTATAGCTTGAACATTATGATGCAACATTTCCCTTTTGTTTGTCAACAAACGTCCCCACTATTAATACCCGCCACTCCAGACCGCGATTAATTTAATGCACACCGAGTGCAATGCTCGTTCAAGTATTCTAATTTTAAGCGCATCGGCTTTTATTTTCATCGGCGCGTGAATCATCCGCCGGCAAACACGCGGATCTGCACTTCCTCCTGGCGTATCGAGAAATTCGCAAGATACATCCCAATTTAAAAGCCCTCGTGCCAAAAGACCAGAAGTTTCCATCTGCCTCTCTCGACGAGCAGATTCCAGCGCTTCGATGCCTCGAAGACGAAGCTGAAACTTTTGGCCGATCCCCGAAAAAGGCAGGAGCGCTCGCGTGTGAATTCGCATTAATTAACGGCTGCTCGCCAAAAAGGCAGCGTCGTCACCGATAAGGCCGCGGAAAACAAGAGTGAACGAAAAGAAGAGCGAGGCTCGGGCTATTAATCCGATAAGCGCCATCAAAAAGTGCGACCTTCGCATTGTGTAGAAATAATAATAGCCGCGCGACCGGTTTCGAGCCTCTAAATATACACTTCTTTTTTCGGCGTGCGCCCCGACGAAATTTATGCCCGCCGGATTTTTATGGAATTGACACGCATCGGCGGATTCTAACAGGTTCGTGCCAAAAAACCGCCTTATCGCGCGGCGACCTCAATCTCGCGAGGTAGAATCTTCCTCTCGAAATTTTCTTTTTTAACGCGTAAAAGGAGAAAGTCTCGACACACATCTCTCCTCCGACTGCGTGCTAAAATCTACGGGCCAGGCGGAAAAGTTTCCTTTGTACGCAGGCGGCAAGCACCTATCGCTGGTTTTCTCTGCGGACGAGTGATTTTCTCGGACGCTTGTATATGTATATATATATATTCCTTTCGCGGCAGCTGCTTCGTATACACAACTCTGGTTACGCACTGTTTGCCTTTTTGACGGCTGTGCGAATCTTTTTTAGCGACGGGAAATTTTCGGCATTGAGGAGTTTCCGATTGCTCGCGCAGCGTGACTAAGATTAGACTTGGTCACGGGGAAGTTTCGAAAACAAAGTAGTTCTGCATTTTTTCGTTTTTTGTGTGTTTAATTAAATAAAATGAAAGTGGGTGAAATGCCGGCGCTTCAAATTCTTGAAAGTTATTCCGCGCGGAATTCTGAAGCCCAGTAATAAATAGATTTTACTACATTTGTATTAAAAAAATTGATCGAAAGTTGGTTCAATGTTATATAGTTAACTGTTGACATTTCGCATAGGAAACTTTTACGCGCTTCGCGCGCTATAAATAGTCATTCAATGGCGTTTTAATTTAAGGGGCGCATTGCAGCAATTGTACATTTTCTTTCTTTGACCGCGTCCATCTTCGAGTCCCAAGCGTCGCTCGTAAGAGAAGCGACGCTTCTCGAAGTGTTTTGCCTCTCTCCAAAACCATTTGTCGTTTACTTGGATTTACCAGGGTTGCCTATGAATTTCCCTCGTGAGGTAGAAATCTCATTTGCTTTCTACCCCTTGTAGACGTGTACGAAGGCACGTATACTTTTAAAAATAGTCTTTTTATCTGTACAAGATGTGGCACATTTATCGCATCAGAATGATAACCGAAATTAAAATCTCAATAACACAATTATTTTTTTTTTGAACGATACATAAATAATCTTTCTCAGCTGTAGCCAAATTATTTCTTCGTGATGTTCGCAAGTGTTTTTTTTTTTTGGTTTTTTTTTTATTAATGAATCGAATTCCCTTATACTGTCATACGATTGATGCTTATCAAATCGTCTCGCGATCCACAACGAAATGTTGTCGTTGACCCCCCCCAATAACGCTGACCTTGATTCCCACTTAAAATTCATTCACATTCAGATGAACAAGTATGGTCCACTTTAGAATATTTTCGATGTCTGAGAATACTTTGTTTGCAAAGAAGAATCCATAATGCTGACGCACGTGTTTAAACATCGCAAGTTCTTCCTGGTCCTTTTCGTTCGCGTGTAAGTAGTAAATTATGGCGGAGATCTCGCTTGGTTTGCCTTTATTTTCTCGGACGAGACGTATGCATAAATGCTTTTCATTATTTTCCAGCGACTCTTTATTTATAGAACTGAATTTGGCGTGATCGATTAAAATGGACGGCCAATCTGTTAAACGTATTATTTGAAATTCAATCAGGCTTGTATGGTGTAAACATTGACTCTCGCAGAAAAAAATCAAGTAGTCTTGCTTTAGCGAAGTGGAAAAAAAAACCTTCCCCTCATGAATAATGGGAATTCCGAGTTTGAATCATCGTCTCGCACTTTAAATTTCTAAGCAGAACAAAATAGAGTAGACTTAAGAGTATCTGAAAGTCAAAATACAACGGTTATCCGTGTCCTGTTCAATTTTACACTTTAAATAATGATTATTTACATTAAGATCATAACAAGTGCGGCCATTGCCAAGAATTCTATTTTAGCTTCCTTCTTTTGTATTTTGGAAATTTTTAAGATAAACTTTTTTTATCAGAATCTAAATTGCATGAGCTATATTCAGTATGTAATCGGAATTCTTCGTATTCTGGAACGACGTTAAAAATAGAAGACAGCATGGCAGTTTTTTATCATTGTCTTCCTGTTAGACCTTAGATTAGAAAATAATCGACTAATCAATTTGAGGCCAAGATAAAGCTTGTTTCGAATTCATTTTCGATAATAGGACTGAAATTTCAGATTTAATGCTCAGTCATCTTCTTGATAGCTGCTTTTCGAGGAAGCCCCCAATACAATTACGTATTACATAAAGAGCACAACGCATGATTTTATAACGGCATCCAACGAGAATCTCTGAAATAGGCAGCAGTCTCGCTTTCGCCATCCTTTTCCACGACTAGCATTTAACGAAACTTTTATCTCGCCTTTATATTCCGCCCGAGACGATCGAAAAATCTCGCGCGAAAACTTTTTTCATAATAAAAAGAACTCCCCCCCCCCCCAATTACGTGATCGCATTGTTAAAACGAAAAATAGCCTCGATCCCAGGCACCGGCGCACAGCTTGCATAATCCAAAAAAGTACGATATCCTCCTGCTTCGGGTGCCCCGTCTTCCCGCATCCATTATTAAGAGCCGATACCGCCGGCGCCGCAGCTCGGCACATGCATCGGCGCAAATCCTCGGCGGCTTACTTTCCCCGCAGGACTCTCGGCGAATCCCCGGCGGATAAAAGAGCGCCCCGGCGCGCGGAGAGAAAGAAAAAGGAGCTGCGCCTACGTCTGCAGCTATCGACTTATGTAATGTATTACGCCGCTTTCGTAATTGACCGGGCTCAAGCGCGCGCGCGCGCGCCTCGTTTTCTCGCTGCGCCGCCGTCGCCGCCGTCGCGGATTCCTCGCGGCGGCGGCGGCCCGGCCCGCCCGTTGGAGAGAACTCGCTCGCGTCGCGACCGAGTCTCGCGGAGCGGAGCTGGGAATTGATGGTTCGCGGCTGGGGCTTGATTAGCCTGGAATTTTCTTTCGGCCGCCGCCGCGAGCTGCAGCGGAATGAATGGGTAGGTGATTGGGAGCCGAGGATGATTGGATGGAATTCGGTGGCCTTTGCCGCTCTCCGAGGATCGTTGGCTGGGAAATTTAGTAATTGCCGAGGGGCTTTTTTACCGATTTTCGTTAGCGAGTCTCGATCCTTTCTGCTGTCATTTTCTGCAATTATTTGTTGTATGGCCAGATTTGTAGAATCAGCTTTTACGAAATTCGCGTCAACGACTTATCCATTATAAATATAGGCTTATACGTAGCTCATGCTAGCTTAGAACTAAGCTAGCACAGCCGCCTTTATAACTACATCCCTATGACTAATTAATATCTGTTTATAAAACCAGCGGCAAACTTTGTCGCTAATTTGTTGCTAATTTTTTAGCAACAACCGTTCCGAAGAAACAATGGATACGCTAACTTAATATTAAGCTAGCACAGCCATCTCTGTATAGCTGCGGCCCCATAATTAATATCTGTTTATGAAACCAACGGCAAATTTGGTTAATACACGTTTATCGACGAATCATTCTTCAATACTCTACACGGAGAAAAATTATATAGAAAAATTTCCAAATCCTTAAAAGAAATTTTACTATTTTTTTTGGTAATCCAGTCA
>JAWWEM010033299.1:0-15645 GCA_035582935.1 Ormyrus thymus | reverse complement strand
ACCAGTGTCATACAGTATTTTATACCACGAGAACTTAAAAATCATGTCAAAGTTGCGATTTTTAGGTTAGTGTGGTACAAAATTTGTTCACTCAATGCTTCCTTAAAATTTATAATGCTTCATGTGCATTTCATAAGCTCATAAATACACATAAAGTGACAGATATTCGCGGCATTATTAGCTCGTTCAGCGTTTATCCTGCATTTTTCATAAACACGTTAACTCAGTAATACTATATTGATTTAAATGTCAATAAGGAAAAATCAAACGCAGCGTTTACGGGCAGCTAATCATTTATTTCTTTTCGTAACCGACTAAATTGTCGATCACTGCCAAGAAAATAACGCCCTTCACTCAAACAATCGCTCTTCTACCGCCGCATCCACCAAAAAATTCGAGCAGCAAAGGACCGCTAAATCCGCTGTGCCTGACCAATTCTCCGTGGCGGCAGGCCAGCACAATTAGTCTGGAAATATATCTGCGAAAAATCGATGCCGGAGTAGGCTCGACCGCCCGGAAACCAGCGACAAAGGCCGGCCGCCACGCGCGAATTATTCCCACTGCGGATTGACGGGATTTTACCAGTCGGAGATAGATAGAGAGCCGTTAGCATTAATTATGCACGCTGCAGCCGCGAGGTGTGTATGCATTGCCGCGCGAGTTTGGACGCCGGCCAACCGCACACCGGCCGGCCGGTGAGTATTCCGCTTTCTTTTTTTTCTTTTTTGCTGCGATCCTGGGAGAATCGATGCTTCAAAGTACAAGTACACACGCTAAGGCTGGTGTGTTTCATCGCCGAGTGGATGTAATAGGTTGAAAAATTTAGAAAAGCTAGTATTAGAGGATGAATGGGCAGGCGCTTTATGGGCCGTACTTTTGCTCAATGAACGAGCTTTTCAAAATGGTAAGAAAGCTTTTGTGAAGCTTTGGAGAAGTGCTGCTTTCAAGTAAGTCGAAGTACGTTTTCAAATTTCGTTACAACATGCACGCTGCGTCAAAGAATTATTTTTAAAAGGTTTAAGCGATTTTATTGGGTATATTGATATTATTTACAAAGAAATGTTATATGATTATTAGATTCGTCTTCGAATAATTTGATGCAATTCGTTTCAAACAATGTTCGGTTAAATCTAATAAACCTCTTAGGATTGAAAATATTTATTGCAGTATGCTTTTAACTTCTTTTATACTTCTATTTATTTAAATAATTTATTTCACCCTTTTTATTCAAATAATAATTCAGTTGTGTTTTCATTCATAAATCTGTTGATTAAATATTTATAGGGAGTCCACTCATACACCCAAATACTCTTAAATATTGTAAAATGCGTTTATTAATTATTCCAGCGGCGTTTGAACACGAATGTTAATAAAGCCCAATTTCGCAGAGAAAATCAAGAACACCCACCGAAATTGTACCACACATTTTAATACCGCATCTGGGAAATATTTATAATGAGCGTGAGTGAGGCTCGACCTACATCCACTGAAAATTGCACTCGAAATATTTCGAGCAAAAACGCGCAGAGCACACAGGCTGCCGCCAAATAATAGCTCGGAAAAAGTTTTTCGTGCATTACCTCCACTTTGATACGTCGCCACTCCAAAGTGTCGTTTCTTCGTGCCAGGCAGAATAATTTTGCAGAGCTTTGGCGAAAGTGTTAGGAGGATTTTATTGCGGAAACAATTTAGCGAGATAGCCCCGTTAGATACATCGGATACGTAGTAACAGACGGCACGGAGCAAGAAAGTCCTAGAACCGCTAAAGTTTAAGGCGAGTTCACACGCCATAATGACAGTGAACATTTTTTCTGATTCATTAAGACTTGTTTATGCAGCTGTTGAGGATAGGGCCGGTGGAAAATGACGATACGCAAACTCGAAGTAATTATATTCTTTGTTTATCACGTCCTTTTGAGCGTGGCGCTTTTCCAAAAACAGAGTGAGACGCTTCGCTCCCTTAGAGCACCGTTGAGCCGCCGGCGGGCTGGGGCGCTGCCGCACAGAGGTCACAAAACTTAATTTTATGGAAAAAATTCAGGCTTAGAAAGGGATTTTAAAATAGGAGCTTCTGCTTTGGCTGAAATACAACAAAACATCAATAGATATAAAGATCATATTTTACGCTGTAAATAGTTTTCAAGAATTAATTTTGCATTTACCAGCGATATCAAAACTCTCGTATAACATAGGTGACATATTGTCGTATTGATTCTGGGGAAATGGTACTTCTAGAAGTCTATAAAAAGCGAAAGCGCATACAACAGTGACTTCGACCGAATCTGTTATAGAACTTGGATCTCATTTTGAAATCAGAATGTAATAGAAGTGTCCAGACCAGAACTGACTGCCCAAATCACTATCCAATCAGTTATTCGCGTTGTTAAATTTTAATTGCAAATTTTCGGTCAATGGCTGTATTTCCACACATTGCTAGACAATAGTACTACTCATAATTATAAATAGTATTGAATAAAAAAAGTTTGGTAAAAGATATAATGTATTAATTACCTCTTAGTTAAAATAAACTTAAAACTTTGCAGTCACTCTGAATTTTTAAATAAAACGATTGTATAAATAAATTACGTTCATACTCTGTAAACCTCTGATCTCAAATTTTGTACTTTATGTTCGTTACCACACCTTATAGAAATATTTAAATGTCGAATGGCCGTATTTCATAAAAAACCTGAACAAGAATTATTGGCTACGTTAGTTCTTGATCCTACCTTCACACGTCGTCTCTTTGACACAGCACCCTCGAGACACTTTCATATAGTTTTTTCTATCCAAGCTGATGTACCTCCCACTTTTTTCTTTTCGCACGATGTTATGTTCAGAGAGAGAGAGAGAATCGCAATAGAGAAGGATGCTTTCGTGTGTTTGGTGGGTTCCACGAAATAACCATTGTTTTTTATAGTGGTGTTAGGGGATACCGATTTTGTCACAGATATTGTGTGGAAGTCGGTCCAACTAATTTTGCATTTTGCAAAAAGAATGAAATCGAACTTACATAAGTTGAATTTAAAAGTTAAATAATTGCAAATTAGGCAGAAAACGTTAAAAATTTTAGTTTTATAATTTAGTCTCAAGTGCAATAATTTTTTTCATTCACGCTCGATTTTCTGCATTGCTATCATACCTCTTCTAGTCTGATAAACTTTACCGTCCTACATTTTCCGTGCTGTGACCATGAATCGATAATTAACATCCAACTACTATTAATGCATTTCATAAAATGCCAAAAGTGCTCGATATTTCTTAACCCTTTAATTATTTTATTTTGTTAATATTCGTGTAGGGTTTTTATTGTACACATTTACTTAATAATATTTTCACAAGAATGTGTAAAACTCTTATTATTAGCACGTAATAAAACAAATAAAAATAAAATAAAAAATATTGTCTAGAGTTTTTCAAGATTAAGAATGACTGTAATCCTTTGAGAGTCTCTACCAGCCAGTATAATGTTCGTAGGACGATTTAAAGTGTTATGACCACTTCGACGAACGGAAAATGAAATGGAATAGCAAACAGTTCAATGACTTCATGGAATTGGAAAAAATAATAAGAACTAGCAATTTATAATTTGGCGCAAACTATCAATTATTTAGACAAACAAGCAATAAGAATGGCAATTTTTTTCATGTTTTAACAAAACTAGTAGTTTTGAAGACTATCTAAGTTAGTTCGGAGGCAATTACTAAAATTGAAATTTTAAAACTTGTCAAAAACAAAGAAGGTGCCCACTGGGGCCCTGACTTGATACGGCACGACACGCCGAAGCCACCTTAAAAGAAGAAATTAAAAATGTATTATTATTGATTTTAGTAGATAATTTTTTTATTGTATAAAACTTTAATTTAATGTAATTTCATTTCAATGAAGTAATATACCGGACTTTTAGAAAAAAAAATACCATGCGTTAATATTGGATAAAGGTAGTTCTCATACCACTTTATAACTTAAACATTGGAGAAAGAACAAAATTACAGTTCGTTGGTTCTTGGACAATCATAAATATAGAATAGGCTTATACAGATCGTTTGATGGTATTTTTTAACTATTTTACTCTCTGGGCAATTTTATTAAATCAACTACTGCGAAAATGAAATTTTCTTAAAAGCATCCCTACAATCGCCATTTTTCGAACGAATCAAGAAAAATGTTCCCAAAAAGCCTAAATCTGGCCGTATATACCAGCCTCAGCAAATCGTCGAGATGGCCACTCTCGCGGCGAGGCCGCAAAAAATCAAAGAAAATCCCAGGAAAATGAGCCGAATAAAGGAGGAACGACAATGAGGAGACGATCCTGAGTAATAGAAGGCGATGGTTCAGAAAGAAGGACCCTAAAGTTCACGGCAGCCACGTAGAGAGACAAGCGCCAAATTGGGAGTCGAGAAAAGCTTTTTTCGCGCCGCCTTTTCTGTACGCTCGCAAGTTAAAGGACCTGGAAAAAAGGGGTTGAGAGTCAAGCGACGGCGAAACAACGGAAGAGAGAGAGAGAGAGAGAGAGAGAGAGAGAGAGAGAGAGAGAGAGAGAGAGAGAGAGAGAGAGAGAGAGAGAGAGAGGGCTCCATTAAAGACGCAGGCGCTAGTCGTGTAATTGAATAGACGTGCGCGCCAAGTAGTGTACTCCAGACTTCGAAATTTCTGCAGGTTCGGGGGTGAAAGAAGCGTTTGAGCTATTTTGTAAAGGATCATCATTTTTCAATAAAAAGTCTTAAATAGTTTTATTACTTTGTTCAAAGTTCTTTACAAGAGTTTAAGTAAAGTTTGAATACACTTACTTGACGTTTAATTTGGATAGACGATAATTAAACTAATAATTACTTATTATTATTTTAATGCTAAATCAAGATAGGTCTAGGTCATTTTTTAATTTTTATTCATTTTCAAAATTGTAAAATGTTCAAATATCATTACATTAATTGAAATTACGAAAGAAATTTTTTTTTAATTTAACAAAGCTCTTTATACGACGCGGCAAGGTGTGGTTTGGACACATAAGAATCCTGCACATATTAATTGTACACAGTTTAGCACTGGTGAAAATTATATATAGATATATCGAGATATGCTAAATTGTGCACAATTAATATGTGCATGATTCTTATGTGTACAAACCATACCTTGTCTTCCTCAACTCTATTGTATCCGATCCCTAAACAAAGTTACGTACTTCGATTTATGTTTCGAATTTCGAAATTTGGTTAATAAACAAGAATCAAAGCCACGAGCCCTGTTTACTGACCGACCCTTTCGAAGCCGGTCTATCCGTCTCTCGCAAACATAAACGCGTAAACGTAAATTTCTCGATAAATCGAAAAGCCAAGGGAATGCAGCTCGGATAGCTCATCAGAACGATTCCCCGGGCGTGTCTCGCTCATCGAGGTACCGAGATTGCTGTATAACTAGCTCTTGCACTATACTTGCGGAAGGGGGGTAGGCAATCTGACAGCTCCGAGGGGTATATACTGGCCCTTTTCTTCCTCGCGCTGATAATGAACTGAAGGGCTTGAGATAAAATCGAGTTGGATTTATTAATCGAGGCGGCGCTTTCCAAGAAAGTTGGCAACTTTCGCGGTATCATCTTCCGAGCGATTATCGCGATCAATTTGCGCGGAGAGTGTTTTTCAACTTATAATTGCAGGCTTCTTGTTTACTACGGCTCGAGTGGAAAATAGAATAATACTTTCATTCTGAATAGTAAGTGATTGCAGTGCTAACTGATTTATAAACATATCGCAGCTGCTTTCACTTTTTGATAGCAATTAAGTTTCTTACTAATTTGAAACTATTTTTAGAATCTATTTGTAATAGATGAAGTAAAAATAAAGTTCACCTTTGTACTTTATGTACGACTCCTCCTTTAAGAAAGAGAAGAGCATCTATACGTAAAACCTATGAAATGAACGAAAGTAAGCCCTTATATATTAAAAAAAGAGTGAATTATAAGAGTCCCGTTATCTCTCCGAGCCATTCAAATTTAGCCGAGATTCGAAACAAAGGAGATTAAAGCTGCTCCCGTGTCTATTTATCTCAACTTAAAAGCTCATCGACTGGCTCATATTTTTCCCTCGAAAAGCGCTCCTCCAGACGTATCAGAAGCCCTTCATTTTTGGACGGCAAACAAAAACATCCGCCCCCGCTCCATTACGACACGGTGCCCTCGAAAAAACACTTATACGCTCCCCCCACCCCCGAGGCGTCCGTTAATGGGGGTGGGGGACGCTGTTGAGTTCGGTGACACGGACAAACGAGGCCAGGAACATTACAGACCGAACTGCGGAAGCTCTCCCGGCTCGGACTCAGATGTCGGAGCCAGATTACCAGTGCAGGGGGGGGGGTCGGAGGATGGAGTGGTATTAAGGGAGCGAGAAATCACCTGCACCGCTGGGAGAAGTCACTTTCTCAGTCGAAACGCCGCCTCCGGAAGAACAAACGCTGTCGACGAGCGGTGGACAAACATGAGCCGCCGCGACAAGGAAATAGGGGGAGACCAAGGCTTACCGGATACGGAGCTTATCTACTGGCCGCATCGAGCGGCTCTTACCGCAGCTTTTACGTGCGCGATGGTTATGCGGCGCTGTTTCACTTTTAATTCGATTACTTTTTCTGCGGCCGCTTTGAAGGCTAAACGGAACGAATTTCTGATTTTACGAAGATTTCTGATGAAAGAAGAGGTTGCGGTTTTTGTTTGCAAAAAAGAAGATGTAAAATAATTATTTTTGGTAAAACTTTTCTAAATTCAGAAAATTTAATTTAATAATTCTGAACTGTAATTAATCGCGAAGCAGTATCCGTAAGGATATTTAAGATTACTGAATGTAACTTATGAGCATATCTGGTTTTTCGAAATAAACATAGTTGATCCTAGGCTAGTTAAGCATAGTGATAAATTTAATCCTTAAGTTTGCGTTTAATTTATATTGATATTAGTAGTAAGTCCATGTATCCTACAATAAATTTGTCTCTGGAACTGGAGTAAAACAAATGTTCTCTAACATTATCTATAAAATTGAAAAGAATTTTAAAAAGCGTAAGTTAGTTCAGGTTTCCGAGAGAAGGACGTAGGCAAGATAAATGTATCTCCGAAAAAAATGTTTCCCCTCGATAAAGGACAATTTATAATCCCCTACATATAAAATATCGGACTATCAATTGTCTTTTAACTCGAGCTAAGAAAATTCGTTAGTCATCATCTACTCCAGTTCTCCAACCGTCGCAAAAACGGCGGGGGGATAATCGGATGATCCGAAATGAAATACTCCCGCTCAGAGAGAAAAATCCATCCTCGCCAACAGGAACGCAGAGAGACTTTTCGGGCCGTACGACCGCTCCAGACTTCCTCCCGTAGAAGCGTCTCATTAGTCGCTTGCAAGCTCTCTGTTTATCTCTCTGTTTCTCTCTTTTAATTTCGACGGCGAGCAGACGCGGAAATTCGATTTTCCCCGATCGCTTTAATCGAAAGTAAGTTAAGTCCGCTTGCTTTTTCCGTTTGCTTAGGGCACTGGATCTACTCTCTCTCGATGTTTTTTTACACGACTACTACTTTCTCGGCATCGCGATGGACTAGCACGTGCTGAGGAAGAGGTCAGTACATACGAGGCAGGGATACGGCGCTTCAATAAGAGGACGACATAAGTCGGGCGAGCAACGTCAAAAAGCGCCTTGTAGCTATGAGCTTTCAATATCTTTCTGATCTGTCCGTCGACGAGTCCTTTTAGTCTATATTTTCTTCTTAGTCATTTCGAGAAGACAGTATGGTATTTTTGCGTATGGACTTGGCGCGTCATGTTATGTGATTTTTTAAAAAATTATTTGAAGACATTTTTATAGATACGCTACGATTCAGTGTTTAAGTGCCCAGTTCGGCAAAAGAATTTAACGGCCATTATTATTGTGCAGTTAGACATTACATCGAAAATTTAGTTTAATTAAAAACTTTTGAATGTCTATAGCAATTTTCGAAGTATCTACGAACTTATAAACTGCTGTGAGCACTTGATAAGTTTGAGTACGAAATTTTTCGTCTGCCAAGATTTATTACCACTTAATAGAAAAGTTCGATCTACAAGCGAACAGCAAAATATGTTTTTATTGTAGATTCTATCAAATTTTATGCCAAAGTTTTGCATAAAGTAAGTTACTGCCTGTCAGGATTACTTATAACTTTCTTAGTACCTCATACTTCCGGCCTGCAAGACGAAGTACATAAAAATGTCTGTCGAACATTCAAAAGTTTAAAAAATCGATGCATAGATTTCCTATTAAGAAATAACTTTCTAAACTTATAAATTAATAATATTTCTAAAACTTTTCCTAAATTCAAAAAATTCTTGAATAAATAAACCATTTAGATAACTATATTCGTAAGTTGAAAGTATCGATTCGTTAATATTAAACGCGCCGACTGGAAAAATGCATTTCATCCGCTTCAGCCGGGCGAACAAAGATTTCCACGAGCGCACGTAATGATCCATAACGGGATTCCCGGAGTTAACCCAAATATGATTGATATATACTTCAAAAAGCCTTCCAAATTCGTCAAACGCACGCCGCGGCCCCGGGAATGTAGATCACATTGAATAAGTGGAATAGAGAAACAGTTCATCCTCTTTCGAAATGTCCGTTACCCAGAGCCTGGAAATTCCAAGTCTCGGCGAGAGATGAAGACGGAAGGCAAAGAAGAGGGGAAAGGGATGGCGGGAATTTGGGATTTCCCTGCGGGTCTCCTGCAGCTGCCAGCTCGTCTAGATTGAGGATTATTGGGCTCGGAAAAATTAATTAGGAAAAGTGCGATGCTCGTCTGCTTCTATGACGTTTGAACGATTGGAAATCACGTGGGATATTTTTCAAACTTTTTTTTTAGCTTTGTGGAGGATCGAACGTTTTTTTCTCGCCGCTAATCATCCCTGAAAATATTGAGTGCGTTGCGAAAAAATGCTTCGTTGTTCGGGAGGAAACAGTGAAATATGAATGCAATTTATATGTAGGCTAATGTGCTCCATGGTTTTTTTTTGAAAATTTACGCCCCTGGAGTATTTTTGAGCAGCATTCTATATCTGTACATGTATGAGTAGATCAATCCTCCTTTGCTAGTATTACTATTTTTTGGGCAAAAACAAAGCCTTCGAGGAAAACAAATGTGTTATGAATTAATGAAAAATATCTTCTGCCTTGTACTTGTTTTCGTTTCCGCCTATATATGTATCATCCAAATAAACATGGGCAGAAAATTGTTAAAATTATTATCAGTAAATTATTTACTGTATCTGCAAAATATATATTTCAATTTCTTCAGTAATTTAATTGATATTCGAACAACGATCTAGTTTTTGAAAAATAAAATGACCTATAGGGCTGCGTAAGAAAACTTAAGCTAGCACAGACACCTCTGTAACTCTGGCCCTAATTATTGATTCAGCATGAAATCAACGACATATTTTGTTGCTAATTTGTTGCTCAAAAAGCCCATTGGTTTTGGGTTATTGACATGTCCATTGTTTCTCGGAAACGGCTGGAGCAACAAAATCGGGTACAACTTAACAAATTAGCAACAAATAAACAACAAAATATGCATGTGGTTTGATTACGGACTTATGAAGCGGTTACGCTAGCCTAATATACGTAATAAAATAGAACTTTTACTGTTCTTTCCTTGAGGGTTATAATAAGTGAATGAAAATATAACATTTATTTTTAAAAAAACTTAGTTTTTCACTTGAATTAAAGTCAGATAAAAGAAAATATAATACTGGTAAATAATTTTCGTGCATTCTGCAAGCCAAAAGAAAAGGTATTCATTTAGTTTAAAATTAAATTTCTGTTATGTAAATAAAGTTTAATTCTTCTGCACCGTAGAATTATAAATATTTTTAAAATGTCAGTAAAAAATCCACATCTTCTCTAAAATAAAAAAATCTTATTTCTATTCAGAAGACAAAAAAAATATTTCAACTTTTGAAAATCAAGCACTTGGTTGTATGAAATTCTTTTCCACAATGAATATTTAAAGCTAAAGCTAAGTTAGGTGTAGGTATTCTTTTTGGAATGGAAGTTGTATACCCTCTTGATTCTGGGATTTACTCAAGCGAATTGAATTCTCAAGCAAGAAGCACTTGATTATATGAAATTCTTATCCATAATGAATATTTAAAGCCGAAGCTAAGTTAGGTATAGGTATTCTTTTTGGAATGCAAGGTGTATGCTCTCTTGATTCTGGGATTCACTCAAGCGAATTCGGAAGTTTTCTATTTAGAAAGATAAACTGGCATCAAAGTGACCGCAAGTGGCTAGCAGAGCGTAAACTCTCATGTCAAAAGGCAGAGTTCAAAAGAGACTAAACTCTCTTTACTCTTGAAAATCTTTGAGGATTAATATTTTAATATTTTCAACAATGCATGCTTCTTATAATGTACTTTTCAAGAATTATTTATAAACGATAATGGTGTGTACATATAAATTGTGTGTTCTCTCTTTTTTACTATACAAACTATATTGTTGTATTGTAATACTATTTTATTTGCGCACAAAAAAAAAACAATTGGTAATCTTTAACTATTTATTGACTTGAATACAACGTCTGCGCTCCTCGGAGTCGGAAAAAGAATTGAGCTTGCAAGCTTAGAACAAAAAATCTTATGCTTTTAGATAAAAAGACGCTCGCATCATTAATTTTTTTTTATTAATTATAGCCGCGTTCACACATGTATGTATATTTGCTCACGTAATCGTTCTTTTCCTTTCTTCATATATACATAAAATCAATTTTTCGTAGCCTGCCGTCCGCAAGCTAACTTCTTCGTCAACTTGCTCCGTGCCCCTCCTTTTATCGAAACGAGTTCGGTGGAGAAGAGAAGCAACCGCGAACAATTCTCTTCGATTGCCCTGTTGTGGTTTATACAATTTTGTTTGCCGAAATTGAATTTTACATAATAAGCCATCATTCACATTCCCCTTTAACATTTTACTTTTAAATGAGAAAATTGTTTTTTAATCTAAAATTTTAGCGTTCCGGAATATGTATAATGCAATGTATAAAGATATATGATAAAAATTAAATTGCTATTTATATCGGATTTATTAGAGTTTTAAGTAAAACGCGAGGGCTATTAAAAATATCATTAAGATATCCTCCGTAATAAAGTAATATGAGACTTTAAAACAATAATCTACTCATTCCAGCCTTCAAGCTTTATGCAAAATCGATGGCATAAAATTATTCTAAAAAGTGAATACTAAGCGTTTCATTACGCAAATTGCGGTTTCGCTATCAAAACTATTAACGGGAACATATCTGCGCAAATTGTAGAATGCAGGCGTCGACAGTGCCATAAATTACGTCAATCCCTTAATGAAATGTCTTGCGGTAAGCCGCTCGCTAATTCTTCGCTTCGGGGGATAAAGCGTACAGCCGCGCGAGCATTTCATAAGGCGTGATGCTTTCTTCCCCGGGAACAATACGCGCGCCTAGTGGTTTACTCTTCGGCTTTATCCGGGCTTCGATCTTGGCACGTTTCACGCCCGGGACAACACCTACACTGCACTCGCAGCGGTAACTGATGCAAAGTATATGCTCACCCTTAATATCAACTCTCGTTGATCGAACGTCAGCGATAACACATCGAAGCAAAAGAGAGGAGATGGCACGGCGTAACAGCGCTCTGCTAGTCTTATATTCGCGAAAAAGTAGCGCGGAAGAAGAGAGAGAGAGAGAGAGTGAGAGAGAGCCCGAGAAAAAGAAGAGGAACGTCTAATCTTATCACAAAGGCAGTATAGCGGTAACCCCATTGGCCTAACCCCAATCCGGCTGGCATGTGGGTGTTGCACACTTCTTTATAATTGTTCGTTTCGCCGTCGCTTCGGGTGCTGAGATTTATACGTATTTAAGGATCTTTCTGAGCAGCGATGGCTCAATTGGTAGAGTACCGGCCCTTTAATCAGAAGGTCTCTGGTTCGACCCCAGTCTCCAGCAAAACTGACATTGGGACACCACTGTATTTATTTACAAGTGTCTAATAACATCAAAGCTCAGGTGGTTCCGACGTCACCTTTACAAGCCGTTTGTCCCGTCCCGATTTGGCATGCCGTAAGGTAGCGTAAAAGTCGACGTTAAATAAGATGAAAAAAAAAGGATCTTTCTAAAATTGTTATTTGGATTACTCGAGATTTACGAGCCGGCGAGAGGAGTAGATTTTTAACGGCTGGCTCCAGTTCATTTTCTACTTTATTACGAGGGCAGAAGTTTAGCTATGTTCTGGTATCTAACCTACATGTTTCTACGTGTGAATTACGCGGGCAGAAGCGCAACTCGAGACTCGTATGAAATGTAGCGTTATGCGAAAGTTAGTGGATGCCACCTGCCGTGATCTAAGTTAATGCAAAGTTTCACAATTTATTTCTGGGGCTTTAATTTATCTATATAGATCGAATTCGATTTTATGATGGGGCAGATGTTTCATCAACTATTCTATCGCTCAATTAGGAAATCAATTTTCACGCTTGTTTTAGTCTTTAGGAATATCAATACTTTTCCATATTTTTAATAGTAAAGTAAATAGAAGCTACTTTGAAAATAACGGAGGTAGGTACTTTTTCAAACAGTCGAAATGTTACACTTTATTCGGTCATTTTGGCGAACATTTTATTCAAATGCTTCTATTTTTTATGGTAAACTGCTCTAGAATTGATTCGTGACTCCGTTGAAGGGAGGAAGAGGGGGATGGAGCGGCGAAAAAATAAGCGCATGAGAAAACTTTTTTTATAAAACGGCAGAAAGGTACACAAACTCTGCTGCGACGATTACTTTAATTTTTGCCCTAATAATTTTGATCTAACACTACGAGCGTAAATAATAATTTGCTTCTGAAAAGAATCTGGATGTAAGCAATCATACGGCAAACGTCAGCTAATTTATTCAACTCGCAGCTCACACAATCGGATTAAATGAAAAGGTTGTTCCTATCCTGGAAATAAAAGTAGAGTAACGCGCGTAGCTTGCCGTAAAAACTCTAATGAAATTAAAAATTACGTTAGTTAAGAAACCTTCTTAGTCATCGGCCGGCATTTATGCCTCGCGCAACGTGCCTGGAGGAAATTAAAAGGGTTAAATTTTATACCAGCGCGCGAACAGCTTTACAATGGGAGAAAGCCGACCAAGAGTCTAATTATTCTCGCATTCTTCTCGCGCACAAAACTACCAAATATTCCAAAGTTCCTAAGCCCTCCTCGTGAGTTAAATTAAAGAAAGTAATGTGGGCGCGAATAATAATTCCTTTCGCATGCTAATTGCGCGCTCCGTCCTCTAGGTGTTTCTATTCGATTGCCGATTCCAAACCGCTCAAGAGGCTTTTATATATATTTAAAGCAACTGCAATTGAATCTTAGAGTAAAGTCGGCCGTTTTAGTTGATCGCCTGTCTTTCTCTCCGTTCGCTTTCTCATCGCTTAGTTGTTATGATTTCGTTTTGTATCCGTTCCTCCGCTGCGCCGTCGTTACTTTCACTTTTCGCGACGTGGCTTTGCGCATTTCTGCTGCGTCAATTGCTCGGATTACTCCCTTATCAATTGCCGCGCGCGCGCATTTGTTTCGTTTAAGTTCCTAGTCTTATTAGATTACTCGATCATTTGTTTACTTTAAAGACATGAGAGTTATATTAAGTTAAAGCTTCTGTTTTAAATTTAAACTTGACTTCTTTGTAGATTGTGACAAATGGGTGAATAGATCTGACAAAGATTAATGCATTGCAATGTATATAACAGCGTTTATTTAATATGAATGCTCTTAGGACATTGAAATAGACACTCAAAATTCTATTGCATTTTCATCCAATTTTAAGGATAAAACTTAGAATATTTAAAAAAACTGTGTACAAAATTTATATATATATTTATAGAAACAAATGTATTTTTGCAACTTGCTTTCTTAAATCCGCAGAAAAAAGCCCCAAAGTCTAACCAGACAATTTATTGCTAAAGATTGGAACAGAACAGAAACAAATGGAGCCAATAAAGTTACAATCGCTCTTAAGGGAGAATACTTCAGAAATAAAATGTATGCTTTTATTTGTTTACGTACAGAATATTCGTAAATTGCTCATTATTCATAAAATGTTTCGAACGAGCCTCGATTTTAAAATAAGGTCACCGTTGCCCCGCAAGCCCGACCCGGGAAAATTATCTTTACAAATTTAGCATAATTCACATTACTCGTATTTTCGATCTCTCATATCTGCGGTTCAAATCGCTATTGTTTATTACGCCGTGCAACGTGGTCAATTAATTACTGACCGGCGGCAACGGCGGCGCGTTACCATTATCATAGTAAGACTGGGCGCTTTGAGCCCTTATTTATCGCTTTGCGATGATCAAGAGGCCACTTCATCACGCGCCTAAGTTCGTGAATTGAATTCCTTGACCCGAATAGCGAATTCATTTTTTCTTTTAATATTGCATATCTGATAGCGTCGGCTCGCTTTTACATACTTCATGATCGTTCTCGTGGGGTTATCGTCAAAATTGATAATGTCATCGTGCTCTTTTCTTCTGGCTAGTCGGCGATGGAATGGCTCGTGAAGGAAAAACTGCTTTTAGATTTTCAAAAGTATAGTACTGCATTATAATTTATTTTTTAAATGTGCAATTGTTATAAAAGGTAATGCAATTTGATAAAAGAAAACGAACTGTTGTCTTCCAGAATATTTTAATAAATCACAAGTGTTCTATAATTATCAGCAATTATTATTAATTAATTAATATAGTGGAACAATTATTTTCAATGTAAAACTGACTTGTTTAAATAACAAATTATAATTAGAAGAGTTAATGAAGGCTCGTATAATGTAACGAATCTTACCTAACAACGGAAAGGTTACTTATTTATGAATTTGATGAGACATTTATGAATTAATTTCTTGCTAATTTTATTGATTTTTACACTAAAATTTTTCCTGTAGCTATTTTACTGATGTGACGGATCTTTAAAGCCATAATAATGATTAATGTTTCATGTCACAATTGCAACAAATGGCAGTAACGCTTTCCCTGACTCATTAAATTCAGTTTCACCCATTTATATACTAAACTTATAAACGTTAACGAGGCAATCAAATCGAAATTATATTATCATCCTTATTTAACGATGATTTAGATAAAATTGTCCGCTATTAAATAGTCATTTTTGTATTGAATTGTTTTTAAATTGCGTACATTCGATCACAATTTTTAAAATTGCGAATTTGCGCTTACATTTATATGTTAAAGCATTAAAAAATTTTTGAAATAAATAAAAACTTTGAAAAATTATGCAATAATACAATAAAGGTTTTAATAACTAAAATTTTAAAGCAACATTATTCAAAGTGCCAAAATAAACACAATTATGTTTGTTAGATAAGATAAACAGTCAATCTTATCAATCAGAAAATTTATTATTCATAATCAAGTCAATAAAATCACATTTATTGTTTACGTCTCGACTTTTGCTTACCTTTAAAAAGAACGAAGGCGCGAATCAGCGGCACTTGAGAAATAACGCCTTTCCTTTAAAAGTCACTCGTGGGAATAAAGTTGTTTACGCGCGCAAGAATCCAAAGTAATAACCAAACGCAGGACTTGGGAATATCTTTTATTCAAATTCCTC
>JAWWEM010033278.1:0-15649 GCA_035582935.1 Ormyrus thymus | reverse complement strand
AAAATTTAAATTCCAAATATTGCAGAAAAATTCCTAAGTGCAAGAATTCACGTCACTCTTTTAAAGATAAAATCGAATAACACACTGTAGAATTTTCGATCAATATACAATTTACTAGAACTACGTACAACCATATTTGCTATTGATTTAATTTATTTTTAGCCTCACCAACATTGTCATTTTTTATTTTTTTAATAACGGCTTAACAATTACTACAAATTTAAAAATTTTCATTGGTATGATGAATCTTGAAAGTTAATAATTCAAATAAAATTGTTGCAAGAGCAGCCATCCATCCTATTATTAAAAGATGAAAGCCAATCCATAGTTTTTCAATATCCAATGTTTCCCATTTTTCTTCATTCTTCGAATAATATGTATTGGGCTCACGAAATACTTTTATAATTCCGCTTTCTGGTAGTTTCATTAAAATTTTACTAAATTTCCTTGAAAATGGTGAGTCTTTTGAAACCAGATACGCTATACTTCTTTCCAATAAGTTTTCTTTTGCTATATGAATTGATGCATATTTTTTTAAATAAGGTTTTAGTAAAATTTTACTACTCACGCAGACTATAGCATCCCCTTTAAGAATGCGTTCGACGCAATCGTCTAAGTTTTCATTTTCATGATAACGTTTACTAAATTCTTCATTTGGAATTAGTTCTTTGTATGAAGCTAGGCCAGAAATCATTAGGTTTGAAGATATTAAATCTTTGGCGGTATCAAGATTTCTATTTTCTGATATAATATTAAAAGCACTCAAACAACTTAGCAGAAATGTGCCATTTAGAAAAGCAGAAAATATTAATGTTATAAAAATAATCTTTTTGGTTAAGTTCAGGGATTGCAAACTAGTTGAATGGCTTACAACCATCCGTACAAAATCCAAAGCAACTATATTTGTAGAAAGTTTCCAAAAGTACTTTAATACTATTATAGCTAACAAAAAGTAAGAAATCAAAGCAATCCAGAGCCTTACAGAAAAAATTCCTTTGAACCTTTTTATAAATTTTGATGTTATTTTCCTTGACACATAATTAATAGTAGTCGTTTGAGTGGGATACGTTTGTTGTTTCCAGTAATCTCGTAAAAAATAACGCCCTAAAGAAACATCGACGTTGCCTGAAACTAGTATGTCCCGCGCTAATCCGTAAGCTTTGTCAGTTTTATCGATAAGGTATGTATTGAAGAACTTAATCGTGTACGATGCATTTATAATTTTCAAAACTAAGCACATACTTTGACGCCAATTACTTAATGCATTACAATCTGACAATATTTTTTGAATCGGGTATTGTGTGAGAGACGTGTATAAGTCTCCAACCTTTACGTTCCATCCTTTCATATTTTTTATTTTGTCATAGTATAATTGATTGCAGGAGAATAAAGCTATTTTTATGAAAACAGAAAAGTATATTAAAATAAAATATAATTATAAGCTATATAGCAATGGTTAAGAATAATTGCTCTCCCTGGAGAAAAACAAGGTTCAAAATAAGTTTCATAATGTTATTTAAAATTTCTCAAAAATTTTGAAAAGTCTCTGTATAATATATATACGTACATGAATAAATCCAAATAATCTTTTATCAGTTTTTTCTTAATTTTTAAAAATTAATTTTGCAAAAATCTTGAAATATTGTATGGATTTTTTTTACATTTTTTCCAGGGTGGGTCAAAGATTTTGATTATTACGAACCATTATTGAGTAAATCTATATTTTTTTCCTGTAACTCGTACTCAAATAATGAGAGACTTTTATTAAGCGAATAATTCTCCCCTAATACTTCTTTCCAAGGCTCCGGCGCGAAGTTAGCAAAAGGATTAAACGTGTGCAGAAACCACTGATTATTCATTTTTTTGCACAGGCTTATCGCTAATAAAACTCTAAATGACCAAATTGTTCTTAAAACATCATAAGATTCTTGATATTTTGTGCACGTTTTTGTATAAATAATCAGAAACATTGCTTCGTGGTTCCACCAAATAGAATTCTTTAGATCTTCCAAGATTTTTGCAAGCTTTATATAGGATGAAATAATAATTATAAAGCTTCGTGTTGGATAATTTAATTTGCTGAAATGAGTTTCATTTAACACGTGAATGTTTTGAAATCTTCGATGCCTTTCTGAACTAACAACATAATTGTTTCCAAATAAAGTTATGGGTACGTCTAAATAAACGAGCGTCTTCATGGTAACATGTAAGTTGGTATTTTCTTCTATTAGAAAAATAGTACTTTCTCGGAAATCGTTTAAACATTTAGTTATTATAGTACCCTTTAAATTAAAAGATAAATAATTCATTAATTTCGGAACTAAATGAAATGCTCATTCATCAAAAGATTTCTTGCAACTAAAAATGAATTAATAAAAAGATGTCCTTACCGTTATTTCTGAAATTTTTTCTTCATCTATAGAACCCAATGTGGCCGCGATTCTAATGTGAATACCAATTATAATTAGGTTGGTTATACAAACAAAAAATAAATAATTTTTTAATAATTTTATTTTATTTCTATATTGCATTTTTTTAGAAAGATTATGTTTTGCTTTTGGTTATTCGAAAATAAATAAGAAAAATAGGCAAGAGTTTTAACACTCGAGGGCTATACCTGAAATTATTTTCATGAAATCAATAAACTATAAGTTTTAATTGTCCGTAATTAGCGGTAAATTATTCACTATAGGCTTTTTCCCAATTTCTATATTTAACGAGGGTACCCTTGTAGCGTGTATTGGAAAAAAAAGCGCGGCAAAATTAATTTTTTACGAAAATTGCGAATAATTAGCGGAAAATTCTCCATGTATATACAATAATGTTAATTTTTTTAAATTACCCTGCCAGCTTGAAGGAGGTTATTTTAAACTAAGTTGCACATCTTATTTTGCAGCTGAGACCCATATCTATTTAATAAAAGATATTTCTTAATTGCTTAATTCACAAAGCAAGACGCTCAGCCACATTTCTGTTAAAAAAATGCAGACCAAGAATACAAGCATTTTGAATTAAGGATCTGACGGAGGCGGGCGCCGAAACTCTAATAATTTTCTTGTCCCGGCAAAAACAAGTGTACTCGTAATTAAGCAAGCTTTTTTCGCACTTCATTGCCCGCGCTAAAGATATTAATTTCCGGCCTCGCTCGTCCACTTCTCCTCCCTCTTTTTATCCCGAGTGATAAGCACGAGGCAATTTGCGGAATTAGAATAGAGGAGAAAACACGAGGAGTGACGAGTGCTTCTTGCGTTATCCGGCGAACGCGCCGAGAATCACTGCGGAAATGGATGGCCCGACAAAAGGGGAAAATCGAGCCGTCGCCGACGATTTTCCGCTCTTGGCTAAGAGGCCTTTTTTGCCGCGGAGTTTAGCTTGCGTAGTTCCTCAATCGGGAAAACGCAATCCCGACGCGGTTATTAATGTTTCGAGACGAGAAGAGTGTTGCTTTAATGCTAATGGGATCTTGCTGCTTTCTGACCATTTTAATTGCCAATTTGGCTTTTATTTTACTCCTTTTGATAAGTCTTTGTAATATAGCTTTACGATGCGTGGCAGACTTTTCGTATCAGGTTTTGTTAGGCAAATCGAATATTAAAGGGTATAGCTTTTGATTCCTCCTCGGTGTGAAAGTCGGAAGCTTCTTTCGTACATTCAAAAATATTCTGTTCGCTAAAATGATTCCAAACTCGAATCACTCCTTGTAAGTGAAGTTGGAGTACTAAAAATTTAAAAGAGAATCAGGATACTGAATGAACCTCAAAATCCTGCAACGAATCTGTTCTGCGTTCCGCGAACTGTTCGTGTTTCTTTAGCTTGTCTGCGCTTTAATTACGATAATGTCTCTCGCTCGGGGCAGAGATTTTCTTATACGAGTCTTTCTTCGAATCGGAAAGTTCAATGAAACCCGAAAAGGCTTTTATCGTTTGCGCAAGAAAAGATGGATTTTGTTGTTAAAAGGGGGGGATCGGTTCTGGCTCGTTAGGAGGAACACATGCAGACGAGGTGGTGACTGAATTCTTGGGCTCGGCGTCCTGGCAGGAAGATTGAACGCCTTAAATTTATCGCGTCAATCAGCGAGAAAAATGATGCTTCGCGATAAACGCGCTCAAAGTTTTCACGCGTCATTAAGCTGCTGCTAATTTTAGGAAGTTTCTGGCGATAGATCTTGGACAGTTTTCTTTTGGAGTTATCACATGGAGTTCCTACTAGTTTTATTGTTAATTTTCAAATATTCCGCTTTACCCAAAATCGTGATGAAAGAACTTCGTAATAAAAAAATCGTCTGCACGAAAAAGCGAAGCGAAGACTCGAGCAATTAAAGCGGCAGAGAATCTTCAGCTCGTCGCGGCGCAAAAGACGCAGCCGAAAGCCTCTGCAGTAGGCGAGCGGTAAGCGGCTTAAGAGGCCGAGATGCTTGCTTATTAACGGTGGACGGCGCGCGAGCCGGGTAATTGAAGATTACGCGTGCACTCGGCCCCTTTTTCCCTCAAAAGGGATCCTATTACGCCGCGCCGCCGCGCGAACTGCATTGCAGGAAATAGTGTTAAGAGCTGCTCGATCGGAGCGGAGGATTAGCGGACAGTTCGGGGCGCTGCCCTGGCTGGCTTGTTTTTTCACGCGCTGCTTTCACCGATCGCGTTGAATCGACAAGCTTTCTTGCCTGCGGTCTCGTGGCTGAGGGGATGAAAGGGCTTTGCGCATCTAGCATTATGAAAGATGGCGCTCTTTTTATAGGATATTTTAAAGGTTATTCTTGTATCGAGGATAATTGAATTCATAAAGTAATTCAAAATTACTACGACAGTGGGTTAGCTATTATATGAAATTAAAAAATTTTCTAAATATGCTCTCGTGCAGAAAGGCGTAAATTAGCAAGGAATATTTAAATTAAGACCAACTTTTCGCTAGATTTTAATTTAAAATTTGAGAATTTAGGTCTGTAAAAAGACAGCCTTCTACTTCAATATATCTAAATATTGAAAAGAATTTTGAAATAATCCCACTATAAGCTCATTTAACTTAATTACAGCAGGTGGCTACTGGCATAGTTTCTCAATAAACCCCTCATTTCTCCAGTCCAGCATTTCGAATTTGTAGAGCACGCAAACTAGTTAACCTCCTCTTTAATAATGGCGAAAACTCTTGGAGATTTCCATAGAAAAAACTCTTTGTCCCCCGTCGAATCCTGAAAGTGCGTTTTCTCACAGCCGCGATTTTCTCTCTCGCGACTTTTACTTTTCTATTTCTGGAAGTACTTGCAGTCTTAACTGGAATAATTTAATAATTAATTTTAATTTCATAAGTAGTCGTAGTAAATAAAAAGGAGCTGCCGGTGCATTTTTTCACTTTTGCCTTATGAACGGGGAAAGTTTTTAGAGGGGCCGAAACGTTTTTAATAAAAAGCCATCCTTGTAGAAGGAAAAGTTTGTCGATTATATTGCTGCGAGGGTATTTTATTTTAATTAGGTGAGTTTGTAAATTAATAGAATGCAATTCGTTATAAGCCAGAGCTGAATTTTGACAACTTTGGTATTAAAAATACGTAAAAAAAAGATTGTTTGTTTTAAGAGGGCTTAATGTTTTGGAACTTTGGTAGAAAATTAAATCTGGGCTTGCAGTTTTGTGAAAGCGCTCCAGAATTTTTTCTTTACACTAAATTTAAAGTTTGTAATTAATAAATGAAAAATGTTTGCATTCAATTGTCTACAATATATAGATATATGAAAACTTTGATATTGCTATTCCATTGCCTTTTGAAAAATAATTAGAATTAGTAAACTTCAAGAGCAGTTGATTTAATAGCTACTACTCGTATAACAACAAATTGAAAACTACAATTCCAGCTGAGCCAAGACCAATTATTTTTGCACGTACGCATACTGATTATTTTAATGAGAATGGTATTTCTTTGGTAAAAAGAATGAAACGTAGATCTAATTTTATAAAAAAACATGCAATGGTAAAACTGCATCTTCCTCGTCTTAAATTAAAGGCCACGCAATCCGAATCCAGAAACCGAAAGTTAGAATGCTCGAAATCCCCAAAGATCAAAGTCCGTCTGGAGCCTCGAGCCTCCTATCGCCGGAATTCTCCCTTTTCCGGCTCACGCTCAGGTCATTCACGAAACCTGCTCTCGACATTTTTCAGATCTTCCCCTTTCCGAGAAAAGTCCTGGGTCGTCGTCTTCTTTGTGTCGATCGTTCAACTCCCGAGCAGTGGCCAAGCCGCTCAGGTACGAATATAGGTGTACCTGTTTGTCGTTCATGGTTGCGTTTCAATTGTTACCTTTAAGTAGTTGGATTGTGGCTCTCATAGCTCTGTGCAGAGGAATCAAGCTTTTATAGGAGAGGCGTATTAGTGGGACTGTAAAAAAGTGAGAAAAAGCGTTTCATTTATTTCGGTCCTTGTTTTCTTGCTTTTTATACAAAGAGATGCTTGTTATTTCCTTATTTTTGTCTACCAGGTCGGCTTTGACTTGTACAGAAATAATTAATATATTATTATTTTTTAAAACATACTGCATAGAATATTAAACAACAAAATGTATTAGTAAAAATGTCATTCTTACGATTTTTTTAGATGGAAATGAGTGTGTTGGTCTCTGAGCTCTTGAATTTTTCGACTGGTTGATGACTCAACGACTCAACAAGATCCGTACGATGGCACGTACCGAATATCTATTGTCCGGTGTTTTCCTTCCTTTCACAAGCTTATTCTTAGTCGTGAATGCACAAGTTTCGTGAGCAAACTTATTACAAAAACTTTATACAATCGGTGCTTGGAGGTTCAAAAGGTATCTTAGTCACTCTTAACTTTGCCGTATTTTTATCTGATTTCCCATGATTGTTGATAAATCGACTTTTCAATGAATTTTTTCACTGCGTTTAAATAATCTGAGCAGCTATTTCAGTTACTTTTGCAGCGTAATTGTTCAAGTGAAATACTTTGAGCAGTATAATTAGAAAATTAGCTGCCTTTCATCAGTTAAAAGAATTACTTGCGCGAAAAGTGTTTTAAATTATCTGTTAACTACAAGCATTTCTTGAAGATATTAAAAATACATGCTACATTATGCAGAATTTAAAAGATAGTCGTCGTTGTGCAAAACAAGCTTTTATCGCGTCTTCCGACGCAGCTAAATCCAGAACGCCAAACATCCCCTCAAAATTTATTGACACACCATAAACCGATGAAATCTCAGCATCATAAAAAGCGAAAATACTCTAAAAAAACATCTCTCCAGCATGAAAATTTACGCAACTTCCGCCTCGCCTTCGTCTACCCTCGGCGAAGCGATCCTTTGCCTCCTGGGAGCGGCGGTGGCCATTTACCTGCACGCCAGAGGGAAGAGCCCCCAAAGTGAGAAAGATCGAAAATCGGGGGCAGCCAGGGACGTACGGCAAAGTTATCCAGTCCGACTTGGACACTGCAGCTCCAAGAAGGTTTTTGTCGCGGAGGTGCAGGATTAAAATGGAGATCCCTTTGGAAGGCACTAAAAGTTTTCAATTTTAGATAGGCGCCTCTCTCTGCGAAATGGAGAGCAGAGTTTTATGGTTATGGTTTGCATTCGATGTGTTATGATGGCATTCAATTCGCCGCCGATAAAAACAGAATTGATTCGAGGCAAGTGGACGCTGGCAAGGCTGCAAATCCGTAGCTGGGGGAGAACGTTTGGGACGGATCAAAAACTCGCGGCATTTATTTAGTACGTAACCATTTGTGTAACGCGTTCTAAATAATCTAGGGATATTACAAAAATGCTCTAGAGTACAAAATTTAAATTGATTGAACAACTTCTGAAGAAAGACAATTCGACTCGATGACTTAGAAATTATCTTATTTTTTTTTATTTATAATATTGATAAAAGGTACAGCAGTCACAAACAATAATTGAACAGTAAAAGATACAATAATAATATCTCTCTCGTTTAAATCGTAAAAATTCGACATTTAAAAGCAATCTAAAGACCAGACCCGACAATACCCTACCCTAAACACAAATCACCTCCACTTGAAGAAACAAGAGAAATCATCGCTAAATACCACTACCCCGTCTAAATTTCAGCTGATCCAGCAACACCTCATCCGACAAAGAAAAGGTGCGTCCCTGCCTAGGAAAAAAGACATCCTCGGCCTTTCGCATTCACTCACCTGTTCCCCTCGATTTTCGAGCGTCAGGTGCGCGCGTCCCTCTCTCCCCAACTTTCGGCCAATAGCAACGAGGAGGAGAGCATTTATTCAAATCTAACAGGTTTCCTCGACTGCCGACGAATGTACGACGCCCTGGATTTCCGAGCGACCTTTGCGTAATTGGACCATTTTGGGGGGAGGTGTTTTTTCGTGCGGATGATTGCCGGAGGTAGGAGCGTTGTTTCGCCGGCTAATGCCGGACTTACTTGGAGATGGAGATTCTATCTTCGCCTTTTGTGGGCTTCGAGGCGAGGAGGATAAAAACGCCGCTGATATGCAGAGGAGATGGTCTTCTTCAGAAGCTGCGCTCAGACGTTTTAGTTCAATTATTCATGGGCTTTGAATTGTACGATTGGTGCTCTCTTACCTACGATATATATTTAGTTTTATGTTTACGAGGACATTGTAAAGCCAATAGAATAACAACTTATTCCGCCTTATTTTTTTAACGTTACCTCGCCGACATTTACTTTTACGAGTCTTTTCTCTCGGAAAGAGAAGCAATGAATTAAAAGTCGATGATGAAATATTATTATATTTAAATATTTAGCCCGCGGATTTGTTTCTAAATACAGCAGAGGAAAGCGGGCGGCTCGGTTTCACCTGAAAAAAGGCGGCGTGCATTCCGAGAGCAGTGGCTGTAACGTTCCGGCACAAGGCACGAAGCGGCGAGCTTTGGTGGGGGTACCGACCGGCCGACGCGCGTGGATTCCCTCCGACTCGGCGGCGCATGCAGCAGAAGCAGTCGGCGCGGAAACGCGCATCTGGCCGGATGCTTCTGCAGGGGCTTCCCCCGAGGAAGGAGAGTTCGCTGCCGCTGTGTGATCTGTGCTGGATTTCGAATTTTCTAGTGATTATGCGCGCCGCTGCCGTGTAGCCAGGAGAGAGGATGGTCAGCTTCAAGACCAACAATGTCCAGAGGTATTTTTCACAGTCTGCCTGCCTGGAGTTGGGCTCAAGTTTGTGACCCTGCTCGAGAATTCGCGGGTTGAGTGTGACTGGATTGTTTCTTAGAGAGAACATTATTATGACGCACTTGTGAGGAGAATCTTTGCTGAAGAAAGTTATTCGTTGTGCAAATATATATATATAGTCTTTATTATAATTTAATATTGATAATTAAGCGCGTTATTTTCTAATTAATTAAGGAGAGTAATCTTTGTTACAGTATTTTTACAAAATTCAATTAAGATGAACCTTCCCGAGAAAAATATCATTTCTGTACTTTACTTAAAAGAAGTTAATTAATTTTCTACTGTGCCACACCGTATCTAATTAAGAAATTGAATTTTTGCACCGTTTTCCGAAAGTAAAGGGTATTGCGGCTTTTCCGAAAGACTGCGCCAGCCGATACAGCGTACTCCTCCAAACACCTAGCCGGCGATCTCGAAAAGTCGAAAGAGCCGGGAAGCCTCGCCGAAAAGCCGAGTCCGGCAATTTGATTCTCCCTGCTATTTCGCGCGCGGCGGCACACGTGTTCGACAATGCGGCCGCGCGCACGCACACACGTATGCAGCATCTGCCTTTGGAGCGAATGCCCTCTGCTGTCGCCCGCATGCCGGGCCGACTCGACTCTCTTTTGTCTTATTTGCCGGGAGGGAAAGACTCCACGTGCGCTTAGACGTCGAGCTCCGGGCTTTCTCCGGCAGTTCTGAGAGGGGAACTGTTGGGAAGAACGGGGTTGCTTTGGAGCGACGTTAAAATTTCGGGGCTTGAAGGGTTGCCGTTTCTGTCACAGAAATCAGAGCGTTTTTCTGAAGCGGCTTCAGGGGAGTTCGATCGGAAGCAGTCGATTTGTCAATCAAAGCTTTGATGTATATGCATTTTTATCTTTGCAGTTAAAAGATATTAAATACATGCCGAAAATAATATCACGGGATAGAGGGCAATACCCGAAGAAAAATTTCTGATAATACTTTTTAATATCTCATAATCAGTTTTGCAGAGGTAGGATGTTATAAAAGCTGATTTCCAATGTTTAATGGCCATAGATAATATTAAACATTGAAATCAGCTTTCAACACCATATATCAGAAATAATTAGCAGACTAAAAATATTTACAGAAATTTTTGTTGGCGACGTTCTCCTCTATCCCATGATATACTTTTCGACATATATTTTCAGGACACCCTGTGTAAATTGTAAATTCTGCCTTTATTTAAATCGTGTCATTTTTTATAATATCTTTCATTAGCGCATTAATTAATCTTAAAATATGCTTACAAAGCAGGTTTAATTTTACCCCTAGTCCTTTATCGCTGTATCATTAATCTAAAAAGATGGCTATTTTATCTCTTTTTATCGTCGCGTTTTGTGTATTACAGTGCCAGAATAAAATAGGAGTTCTGAAGCTCTTGAAACAATGGGTATTTGTTGTTTCTGCAAAGAACAAATTACTGTTGCAATTTAACTTTTAAGATCCTTGTAAAATTTTCTTCAATTTCTAAAGCAAGATTTTTATAAGTATTATAGAACTCGAAATATAAAATGAAACAAGACTTAATGAATCTATTCCTTATAACTTTTGCCTATTATAAATTGTATAAATTGCTTTCTGGGTTAAAACTGTTTATTAGTATCTGGCTTAAAGACGTAAAATTTGCTGGCAAACGAGAATGCATTATTTAAACTAAAAACATTCCTCGGGCCGAAATAACTCAGAGCCACAGTTCGCAATTCTTTCCGCCGCATGAAATTTTTCTAACGAACTAAAGCCGCACGAACGAGCTTGTCGTAGTCGAACTGCATTCTGGCGTTCTCGCTCTAGAGGGCGCCCCGCAAGAGCTCGAAAAGCGTATATTTAAAATTAAATAAACGGGCTTCAACTGCGACGTACATACGTGTATATAAGGAAAGGACGAAGCCGAGGCTCGTAAAAGTGCGGTTACGTGCTCGGCCTGTGTATACTTCGCAAAGCAATTTCTCCTCCCTCCCCGACTCGTCTTCGTCTTCGTCCTCATTTATCTCGTTCCTTCCTACCTTTTTCAGCCTTTTTCAGCCTTTTTCCGTCATTTGGTCGGCGCGCGACTCGCTTTTCCTGGCTGCAGCTCCACTTTGTTCTTTAAACATTTAAGCCCCGGGGGAATTATTTACGCTCGTTGCTGCGCGCGGGGATTGCTGCTTTAACGGGAAAACAATTATGAGGGATTGCTGATGAATTTACGGCTGATGGGCTGAGAATGAATTTTTTAATAAATTTTTATGAAATACGGACGGCTGCCACGGGATAACGGTTCCTCCTTATAGTGGAACTTGATTGTTTTTCTAATAAATTTTGCCATTGAGGTTTTTACATTAGAAATTGTAAATAGGGGTGGGAGAAATTTTAATTTAATTGAAATTACTCTGAGAATAACATTAAAATGAATAAACTTATTCAGATGATCTTTCAAAATTAGCTAACTGATTAAAAAATTTTAAGTAAAATGTACAGAAAGAATAACTCGGAATAAGCCAATAACCGTTGAATATTTCTACTGCTGAATAATATAAAATAGCTTCATACTGTTTTTTCGGTATTTTCTTTTAAAAATACTATTTTTTATTAAGGATCTTCGAAGCAATTTCAATCATTCTTAAGTTTAAAATAAGTGTGCTCTTCGACTTGCCAAGTTAAAAAGCTTTCAAATTACTTTTTATACAATGCATTGCCTGAGACAATCAATATAAGACTTTATTTAACGTAAGACTTTACTTTTTGTCGATACTGTCACAAATTTCCAGTCTCGTATTTTAGAAAAGTTGGCAAACGCTGTCATCTGGAAGCTGCCTCGCTCCCTGGAAACTCTCATTCTGCAGAGTCTCAGTCTTACTGGAACAGGTGCAGGAATTAAAATTTAACGCGTTGCACTAAAAAAGTGGAAGGTGACTAAACCTTTTTGCATTCATGAAATTCTTCATTTAAATGCGTCTAATGTTATTTAAAGTTGCATCATGCGATTCCATTGTTTCCAATCGTGAAATTATCCTCCTGCTTCTTTTCCTGAACTCGAAAACGGAAACATATTTCAACTGCAATTAATGCCTTCATTAGTATCAATGCAATGAATTTCCTAACGATCTCTAGTTTCCACGAAGTTCGCAAAAACTTAGCACCGATAGGAGCGCTTTCTCTTTAAAAAACTGCACTTTCCCAAGCCATCATTTGTCTCTCAGCTCGCTCGTCTTTTCACGCCCGTATCGAGACTTTCTTATCTCCTGTCTCTGCTCGCAGCACAAAGACGCTGCTTCTTCTTCATCTTCCCTCGCGCGTCTTCGGCGCCATTGCCTTTTTCCTAAATAATTATGCGATGAAACAGGCCTGATGGAAAAATAAGCCAACTGTATCGTTACTTTTTCTGACGGATAACAACCATAAGATGACATGTTTACGCAGCATCACCTTGAGATTCAATTAGCAAAACGCATCCATGCAATATAAAAGTTGCTATAATAGGATTATATAGCCATAAACATGAAATAATGTATTTTACTTTGAGCATTTTTAAAAAATGGCCAAAAAATGCTAAAATTTAACCTCTGCAAATTGTTACGAACGTTAAATTTTGTCTTTCTTTGACTCCAAAGAAGATCCTTATGAAATGAAATCCTTTATCGTGATTTTTGCCTGACACCAGTTTCCACAGTCCAGCACACCGGCCGAAAATGCAGGCTGCTCGGGTGAACGCGTCCAAGGTCGTGAGAGAGCGGAAAGGGGCCAGCAGAGCATGTCCGATTCCGATACCGTGCAGGCCTGTCTCTGTCGCTGAGTTACACACGTGCTCGTTCATTCATGAGGCCGCCGACCGGCCAGTTTTCCGGTGTATTGTAGACGAGGCACGGACATAAGCGAGCGGCGGTACTTTCTCGCTCTCGAGATAAGCCGTGAATTATCGCGGCTGTTATTACGCGGAGGACGATTGTGCGGTGCCTTGTTTTTAGCAAAGTCGATTACGACGGCGGGGGGTCTTTCGGCTGCTATTAGCTCAGCTTATTGGGGTTGTACGATTTCGTTCAAGGGATTCGCGGATAGGCTTTTAAGGCTGTTGATCCTCCATTATTTGCAGCAGGTCTGACTTTATAGAATGCGTTTGAAAAATAAACGACTTTGCGGATTCTACTCCAAATGTGAAATTTAGTTCGTTATTTACGAGACATTAGGAGCGTTTCAAAATACGATTTCGAATAATTCTTGTGCTATACAACACCTGATGTGCATACTTCCGTGTAAGGATTTAACATTATAATATTTAGCAAATATTACACGATTAAAAAATATTTATTACAATTAATAATGAATTTGATTACTCAACATGATGGCAATTACTACACAGAATTGGGAAATTTTTAGCAAAAATTTGTCACTTTATATATTTTTTATCACCGATCCTTTAAAAATGTTTTAATCTTACAAATTTATTAATAAATAATCTTTTTAATCTTCAAATGTTCCAACTTATCAAACAGCCTTGCATTAAAAAACATCGCACACTCGACAGGAACTAGAACAAAGTCTGTTCTTAAAATCCAGCAACAAGCATAACCGCTTAACGTTGCACTTAATGTTACTTCTTTGTTGAAAACGACTGCTTCCCCCGCGTAACTCATCTCATCCGTGCGGCTTGCAGCTAAACTTGCCACTCCCGGTTTTACATCCGCAAAGTTTACGAACCGGCAGCCTGCACTCGGCAGGACAACTTAATCAACGAATTTCTGCCGGCTTTTTCCCCCTTATTCCTTGCCGAAATTTACGGCGACAGTCGTCGTCGGAAATATTCCATTTCGCGAGAGGCAGCCATTTCATTTCCCGTCACGTTCGACTCTCCGGCCTTTTTTACATGCGCGGAGAGTGAAAACTCTCTCGAGGAGCGATGCGTGACGACGCGTGTATCTTTACGCAAGGATCGGCCGCTGAATTTCCACCGGAGCTGGTTCATCGTTCCCGGTAGAAGTGCTGCAGTCGCGGCTCTTTTTTTCGAGCTCGCCTTTTTCTCTTGGAGCACGATATCAAGGGGGACTGGACGCTGTTAACGAGTCGTTAATTATAGAGCTGCGTGGGGGCTTTTTATTACTTATGTGCGGTAGTCAGTTCAATGAGAAATGCGGAATTAAGTGGCGCGCATTTTTTTCTTTTATCGTACTCGATGCTTTTTCTGTAGAAAAGATTGTTTGATAGTTTAGACTTTTATTCATTAAATTATACATTATTCAAGTGGCTAAGTTGTTACGTTTTATGCAATAATATTCTATTCAATATTGATTTTTAAAAAAATATTTTACTCCTCCTAGAGGAAGCTTTGTGATAGTAATTTTTGGATTTCTTCTAAGAACCTATTATAACTGTAGTTTAAGGTGCCAGGAACGAAAATCAAAGAGCAATAAAAAAATAACTTCACAAAGAGTAAAAGTTCAAGAGCACGAAATCATAAATCTTTGTCAAAATGAGCTGGATTTTTCTCACGCGAATTACAAACCGCTAAGCATTGATTTACGCCGACTCCCCGAAAGCAAAGCAAACATCTGTTTCCCTGGGCTTGCATAAGACAACCGGAGCAAACAATCGCCCTCATAAAGCTTATCTCGGGTTTCAGCGAAAGTCGTTTTCGCGGCTCTTTTTTTCCAGATCCGCGTCGAAGATACCGCCTGGGAAGAAGAATCTTCGGTGAACTCGTCGCCGGGCGACTTCCGCCCCGGCGGCACACACACACGCACCTGGGGAGAGGAAAAAACGGTTTTCGCGACAGCTGCGCCGGAAGCGCGGCCGACAGGTGAACAGCCGATGAGACATGAAAATAAAAACACGTCGAAGGGAGTGAGGGAATTTCGTGTTTGATTAGGTATTTCGGAGAGTGGCTTTGTCTGTGCGGGGGAAGACGTTAATTGTATACTTTGGACGCGTTTTTGTTCACGCGCGGGACTTTCAACAACGTGTTTATGCAGCGTAAACTAGGGGAAGCACGGTAAACTGCCCATCTATATATGCTTCATAAAACGCGGCTTTTTCATTCTTTTGGAAATGCGTTAACTGCCTGTAAGTGATTACGATATTAGTAAAGATATTATTAAATATCTAGTACTAAAACAATGAATGTCTGTAGTACTAAAACAATGAATGCTGTTTTAATGTAAAACTTAATGGTTACATAAATAATTTATTTATAACATTAGATTCAATTATTTATACTTATGTGTGCAGCAATAATAATTAAGTCTTCCAGTTATTTTGTACCTTATCTTGATTGACTAGACCATTAAACTTTCAAAATAATTAATTTACTTAATTATTTTACTGGTTTATTTAATTGGAATTTCAAGCTTTGTGACTAGCTTTTTTTTCAACGTATGGTTTAAATAAAATAATAAAGAAAATTAAAAGCAAAAGCTACGTTTTTAGGACGCAAGAATACACGGAGAGAAATACCTGATTAAAAATTAATATAGTCTATCGTAATCGAAGGACAAACTCGCACTATCCTGAAA
>JAWWEM010033267.1:0-15656 GCA_035582935.1 Ormyrus thymus | reverse complement strand
TTTATGACGTCATAATAATAGTAAATTTGCTTTTAAGGAAATCCCTATCTAATATGATATGATTATTAATATTCTAATGTTCTAAAGGTTATAGCTAACATATACTTAATTTAGTTTTTCATAAAAGTCTTTTCAAACTGTTATTTTAATAAGAGAGAGAGATAACAAAGTTGAAATCGGAAGCTGAACGTTATGCATTATACAATGCTGCTCGGAATATTTGCTTTGCTCGTAAAATAGAGTAATTGAGCATGCTACTGAAACTTAATCCGGTGCAACATTTCTGACTCTTATTCGTGTAATTGAAAAATCGTTGATGGCACTGTTCTATAAAAAGGCATAATTACTTCAAGGCGCTCGTTACATAAATCTAATTGTGCACTGGACGTATACAAAAAGTAAAATTCTACTTAACATTGAAACGAAAACATAATCCTAAAGCGGATAATCAAAACTGAATTCGCGGAAAAGAGGAAGTTCGCGCGCTGCGTAGTTGCAGCAATGTTATCTAAAGAGAAGCAGCGAGCATCGATACAGTATAACAGCACATACATCATTGGAGTTAATAGTACGTTCGCGGTCAATCACCAGAGCGTTAACCTCCGCTCGTCGCCGGCCAGTAAAAGTGTGCGCGCGACGCGTCCTTGCCTCGATAAGGCGTGGAATTTTTAGGGGCAGCGGCTCTTCAATCCCTTTCTATTGTCATTTGATTGTTTTAAGATCGCTGCTCACGCTGCGAAGAAAATTAGATTTTCTTCTTTAGAATGCTTGCTTAGAATGCTTAGAAGAGTAGAAAGAAAAATAGTAGGTTAAACAGTGTTCAGAATATATTTAATAAATATATCTTTCCTTCTCTACACCGTTCTTTTTTAAAGAAATAATGTATATTTGTTTTAATAAAATTTATAATGCAGTCACGCTGTCAGAAGCAGGTAAAAAAGGTCGGAAATCCTTTTTTTTCTTTTTAGAAAAAAACAGCCAACGACAGAAAAATAACAGAAGAAAAATAACAGAATGCTACATTCTACAGTTTTGCCTGAAAATTATTTCAAAGTTCAGAGTTTAGAAATACATTTACGTGTCCTCCTAAATAGATCTTTAGCAATTTACGAGTCTCTCAGCAGGTCGTAAAGTTTTTACCTCTGCTTTCAGAACTGGTGCCGCGGCGCGCGGTGCTCGGCGCGCTGATGTTCCTGGCCTGCATGTTCTCCTACTTCATCAGGACCAACCTATCCATCATCCTCGTGGCGATGGTCAAGCCAACGGAGGAGTCTGCCGAGCAGAGTAAAGGTCCCTACTGCAACGCTGGCGGAATCGCCAATCAGACCATCGGTGCCAATAAGACCGATTCGTTGCCTGATGTAATTTATGCGGCATTTTTTCTTTGACTATTATTTCACAAGAAAATTAAGAGAATATTTCAGTTTCTATTTGCGTTAGTTTGTCAATATGATTGATAGTTATCAGAGAAATAAGTCTGCAAAGTCCTTTTACGTTGAATGAATCGCTTTAAATTTTGATTACACTTGCCTCACTTGACAATCATTACGCAATCTCGGACGAAACTCCGTGTTTATTCAAATAATTCGTGCGACTAACATTTATTTCCCTTGTTAAATGCATGAAAACTCGTTACTCGTTTGCACTGTTTATGAGCTTGTTTTTGCAATTAGCAAAATTAACTTTAAAAATTCAAACTCTTATTAAATTTATTTAAAACTTGAAATAAAGGCTATTTTTAATTTGCAGTACGGCGAGCGCTACGCTTGGAACCAGCACATCCAGGGCCAGCTTCTGGCCTCGTATTTTTACGGCGCGCTGCCCTCCAGTGTGCCCGCCGGAATGCTCGCTGAAAAATTCGGCGGTGCCAAAGTCGTTGCGTAAGTTTTCATTCATTTGATCCTCAGTCTAAAATTTTGAACAGTTTATCGGAACTGCCAGTTTTAGAAAGAAATTTCTTTACTTTCCTTAATTTCGATCAAGATTTGATGATGAATTTTTTTAAATTTTAAGATATATTTTGTCGCATATAATTATGAAAAAATAATATGAATTTCACTATAAGAAATCTTTCATATATATATATATATATATACATATATATATATATTGTTGTATTTTTGTTATTGTTTTGTTCACTATGTCTTTTCAAATATCAACAAATTATATCTTCTATTACGGGCCGCGAATTAATTAATGAAGACCAAGCAAGAAAACGAAAAAATTGGACGCTGCGAAACTGGTGCTCTAACAGCGAGGTAACGTCCACGATGCGAGCTAATACGAACGGTCCTCGTACCTCCTTGCATAGTGGTCATTTTTTGCGCCTCGTCTGCGGATGACGTCATCATCCGTGACACTCCATACATGAAAATTTATCCCTCTTATCTCATGAGACAGAAGATTGCTCTATTATTGAAAGTATAAGTATAAGTAATTATATCCTTTCAATTGATTAGCAATGTCTAATAGAGGATGTTTAACATGCGACGTAAAAAATTTATGTAGAAAAATTAAATCCTAAAACCTAGAAATAAATACCAAAGTAATTTTATACATTTTATTAATCAAATCTTACTTTGCAGGTTTGCTACTTTAATTCCTGCAGTATTGAATTTACTCATGCCATGGGCAGCCTCTCTTCACTATCTTTTTATATTTGCGCTTCGCTTCGCTATGGGATTCTTTGGCGTGAGTATTGAATTTTAAAATAAAGCGCTAATTTTTCTCGACAAAAATTCAAATAACGAAAATAGCAACGTTTTTAACTCCAAGACGAGAATAGCGATCAAATATAATAATCCTTTGAAACAATGGTAAAGGAAATACGTGCAAGTAATATCGTAGTAGTGAATCTTACGATTTTATCGGATTGCTTACGGTTCCCGTCTTGTGACACAAATTGCGCAAGGCTGTCTGTTTGCTTGAAAACATAAGGAAAGGAAATCGACCGTTTCTCTCCTTTTCTGTCTTCAGCGATTTTTTTCTTCTTTTTCCATTCCTAAGATAATTCAAATATTTGCTCTTTCTGACACTATCATTTCAAGTTACGAACAATTGTTACCTAGGAGAAGGACTAGGAGAAGGAAAAAAATCAACTCGTTTTTTTATATTAAAATTAAACGAAATGAAATTAAAAAATTCGGTAACATCAAGAATATACTGAACTAAACTATCTGCATGCGTCTCTTATTCGTACGTAATAAAAAGAATTTTGAACATCATTTATTAAATCAGAAAGTCGAGCGCACCGCTTTAATTCTTTTGTACCATTCAACAAGGTCAGGCAAATGATGCTCGCTAAAGGAAGGTTCGACAGCTGTTGTGATATAATCGTTTTTTTACATAACTAATAAAAACTTCATTCTTTCCTTTTTAAATAAAAAATATTATATGATGTATGTGTATTTTTCTTTAGTAAATAAGTAAACGGTAAATTTATGAAGTCTTAAAACGCAATCCTATTAAAGTTAGTAACAACTTAATTTGTTTGGTCGTAAACATAACAGCTGCACATTACGGTACTCACGTTAATCAATTGTAAACTTACAAGCTTGATTAAAAAAAGTACTAAAACTTTCCCAATTTTGAAGCTAATTGTATTTTAAAAATTGTTTTACAGAGCGCAGTGTATCCGGCACTGCATGCTATGATTGCCAGATGGGTGCCACCGAGCGAAAAAGGAATGTTCGTATGGACGATGCAAGGTAATTATAGGCTACTGAAATATTCCGTAAATTGAAATTTTATGCTCTTAATTTCAAACGCTTGCAATTTTTAAATTTGAAACATTACGTGGGAAAAAAATAATAATTTTAAAGTATACTTTTATTGAGTTCTATAAATGATTTTTTTTTTAATCATAAAAATAGAATATAATTCTGATTTATTCGATTTTTAAGGTGGACCTTTCGGTACATTTGTGACACTTTCCCTATGTGGGTTAATTATTCATGATTATGGCTGGAAGGCAGCCTATTATGTTACCAGTGGTCTCATGTTGATATTTTACTTACTTTGGGTATATCTTGCCTATGACACTCCCGACGTACATCCGACTATCTCCGAAAAAGAAAAGAACTTTATTAAAGAACAAATCGGAACTTCTGTCAGCAAACAAAAGGTAAGGGAGAGTTTTCTTTAATGTATTTTTTTAAACTATTTTTCAAAATAAGATTTTGAATTAATTTTAATCATTTCTCCATTTTCAGAACAAGCTTCCTATCAAGTCTATCGCTACTTCACTACCCTTCTTGGTTTTATTGTTTGCTCACTTTGCCAACATGTGGGGTATTTACTTTATTTCTACCAACGGCCCCAAATATGTTCTAGAAATTCTTGGTTTCAACATAAAAAATGTAAACATACTTAATTAATTATTTAATTATTCAATTAACTTTATAAGAGAAACGTAATAAAATTTTCAATTTTTAGGCTGGTGCATTGACTGGATTACCTTACATTGCTCGACTCTTTGCTGGAGTTCTTTTTGCAGCAGCTGGAGATTATTGTAGAAGGAAGAGTCTCCTTACTTTGGGATGGATACGACGTCTTTTTATGTTATTCTGTAAGTAAAATTTCTATGTGAAATGTAAGCATTTTTTCTCAATTAATAATTAGTGTTTTAATTTAAATAATTTGTTTATTGCAGCTCACGTTGGTCCCGCTGCTTGTTTACTTGTCATGACTTATGGTGGCTGTGATCGAGTAGTAGCTATTACGTTCATGATTTTGGCTTTGACACTCAATGGTGCTGCATGCCAGACGAGTTTACAAAATCATCAAGATTTGGCACCAAACTTTGCTGGATCGCTTTATGGAGTAATGAATACGTTTGGGAGCTTTCCTGGATTTATTATTCCTGCTGCTGTCGGTGCTCTTACCAATAAACACGTAAGTCAAATGAATAACATACTGCTTCTGTCAGTGTTAAAAAGAGGAAATTTAATTAAATGTTCCTATAAATGTAGAACGGAATCGAAGAGTGGCGTGTGATGTTCTGGATTTCTTCAACGGTCTTCGTTTCTGCTACATTGCTCTTCTGGTTGTTTGGTTCAGCAGAGATTCAACCCTGGAACAATCTGAATGCGGAAATTAAGACTGCTAACATTATTGCTGAAGAAGAGAAACAAATGAATTTGGCGACCAAAGAAGTTGCAAGCAGTGGGGAAGAAGAGGAGAACGAGAGGTTGTAAATGGCTTTTCTGTAGTCAATTCGCTTAAAAAAAATATTGGGCCAGACAGCTAATGTTCCTGTAAATAAGAGCCTGTAAGATTAAAGGCTGAAAAATGAAAAATTTATAATCATGCTGTCTGGGATTGATAAAAAGGGATCTGATCAATATTTTAAATGTCGAATTTACATTTTGAATTAGCAAAACTTAATAGCTGTTAGCAATCACTCAATGAAAACAATACTATGTATGCAAATTTAGAGAATTTTTGCTACAAAATGATTTTGGATTTACTATTAATTTACATTTATAAATAGCTTATACGTATATGTACTTTTAAGTATATTGTTATAGCGATAATTTTATCATTTTAACTCTTAATCTTTTTTAAGAAAAACTGAAGAAAAGCTTAAAAGTAACAATGTCATTTCTCTCAATCAAATGTGTACATTTGTAACATTGTACTCACTGTCTTGTGTGTATAGTACTACTATGATTACATGTAGATACTTTTAAAGAATGTTTTCTAAAAGTTACCTTATCATTATTTTATATGAGCATTTCTGTTTCTAAAAGTACAAGTTTTTATTTAATAAGCAATATTCAGTGAAATATAAGAAGTAGTAAATTTCAACATTCCCATTTCAAAAGGAATTTATTTTATATTCAATACAGGAAACTTTTAGATTTGATTAAAAACTAGTTTGTGTAAAACTTTTTTCATACTACATTGCATAAATAATTGTAAAAATTGTTTCAGCACTTCACATGTAAAAGATCTGTACATAACTTCTATACAAATAATCTGATAAGAAATATTTATTGACAGATAAATATGAAGAAGAATACTTATAAAATCGATTTTTTTTTTTCTAGAATTGAGTGAATTAATGACTATCAAGTATTCAAACCGTAAATACATCGGTTGTAATAATACTTTAATGTTTTTATAAGCTCTTTGGTGCTTATGATACTTTAAGTTAATAATTAATTTGGTAATGTACATACATACATAAATTAAAACACAACTATGAAAATGACCAGACTTTTAAAAAAAATCTTAAAATTTGGTTTTAGAAATTGAAACTTTTGATTCAGTCTTAGGAAAAGTACATAACAAAAACAACGTTGACCTTGCAAATATGTTTCTGAAACGACAATATTTATAAATATTGTATTACTAAGTATTGTGGTATTTATGTATTTAATAAATGCCCATACCATGCAAAGATAATTCTCTGAAAATCATGATTTTTAAATGTCTATTTTTGAGAATTAATTTTTATAATTTTATATACTTAGTAATTAAATCATCTTGTAACAAATTCATGTTACAAAGTTCATGTGTAATCCATTGTTCAACTATCTGGTAAATAATGAACGTATTGATTATAAAAATAACAAATTTAAATTAGTTTTGCATAGTATTGCAGAATGTATTTTTATTAAAATTTTTCAAAAAATTATTTTAGCAATATTTACTGATTTCCATCTCAGCTGTTGCGCAGTGTCACGTTGGAGAGTTGCACATTTATGAGTTAAACTCTTGAAATAATACTTCTGTCTGACATAAAGCAAATATATAATCATAGGTTTTAAGTCATATTTTATTTTAATTTTTGATTCGTATATTATTTTCTGCGTACCAATCAACCTTTTGTATGACTTTTTTAATTCATAATATTTGTTGTCTTGGCCAACGAATTTTATAGAGCATGTATTGTTTTTTAGTACTTTTAACAAGTTTAAATACGCATACTCAAATAAAGAGAGTAAAGATCTGAGTTTAAAGCAATTCTAATAATACTTTTAATATTGATCATTGTCATATAGTTGTGAATAATTTTTACACGACCTAAAAAGTAAAAAAAAATTTGTACATTAACCAAAATTTTGATTGTATTCACTTGTTCTTCTGCACAAAGTACATACATGTATAAAACATAATTTATTTACTTTAATTTTATTAGTAATGTATACGATCTAATATTAAAGTTTTAACGAAATTAGAAAATAATCATTTATCTTACAACTGTGCAATTAAAGTCAATATATATATATATATATATGTATAATTTTATACGTATGTAAAAAGCTGAAGAACATTTATTTTTAAAAATAAAAGTAATATTTTCTATCAACATTTAATTTGCACTTAAGTTGTAATGATAAATTATCACGTACACATGTCAGTGTGTAAATAGATAGAATTAATCTGTTGTTAAAAAATAAAAGTGTCATTCAACAATTTATCATTTCATGTCTTTTAATGCCCTTTCAAAAATTGGTTAGTTTTTCCCCGTTGACTTTCTTTTCTTTCAAGATTTATGTAATTCTTAAAATCTTCCGATTACAGACTAATAATTAAATATTTTATATTCTTTTTACAAAAAAATGACTAACACCCGTATTGGAAGGCTCTAAATCTGTTCATCTGAACACAGCAATATGCAAGAAACAACAGCGCATACAGGAGGTCCAGGCAGGCAAAACTGATGCGAGGTTCTACTTTGTGCGCTGTCTGAAATAAGAGAAAAGAAGTTTATCAATAAACAAATTCACCAGATCTCGAGCTCGCCAATATGTTCGAAAGTACAATAAAGAGTTGTTTCCAAAAAACTTTCATTCAAACCAGAGTCCTAACTCCAGTCGTTTTCAGGGTATATAAAGAAGCGCGCAATTCTATTCCTACTCGTGTTTTTTGGCTGCCACTTTTCATACTTCCTGCGATCTAACTTCAACTTCATCATTGTTTCCATGGTGAACCCTATAATGGTTAAGAATAGGACGCTACTGCCTGAATGCCTTGGCGAACAAGTCAATATCACAAACTTGGCTACATTAGGCGATGTAAGATTACATGCTTTTCAAATTAAGATGTTATGTGGGAATTTTACTTGCTTAAGCAACAACGTCACAATGTCATTTTATGGAAAAAATGATGTACGAACTCAGGTTTTTAACCTTATTAAAGTTCTTCCTTTTGTGTGGTATTAAAATTTTTCGTTTGCAAGCAAAAATATAAAAACATTTTTCTTGGAATTATTTTATTAGGTTTTATTAATATTTTTTTAATAAGTATAAACGACTCTGTTTTGGAATCTTCAGTTCGGTCCCCGTTTTGATTGGGATCAACAAGTTCAGGGTCAAATGATAATGGCTTACTTTATCGGATCGACGATATCAAGCATACCTGGTGGTTTGCTCGCTGAAAGATTCGGAGGCGTACAAGTCGTCAAGTAAGCTTGATTTCTGTTAATTGTAATATACATTTCTTTTTCTGAATCAGTTGTTCGTTCATCGTGCTTTTAAATATTTACTTTCAGCTTCGGAACATTGATTCCAGCGTTGCTCAATATGACGATTCCGTTTGTGGCTCGCATACATTACAGTGCCATCCTGATAGTTCGATTCCTAATGGGATTAATCGGAGTAAAGAAGAAAATACTTAGTCGAGTGTTAAAAACAAAAGGAATAATCTTAAATTTGAGTTGCAAAAACCAGTTTTTTTTTAGGAAAAAGTCTTTTCTAAAGAAAGTTAATGAAATATGAGATTATTCCCGCAGAAAAATCACCCCCTTCTTCCCACTAACTCTCCGGTCGATTCGATCCGGTCGCAGGGCGTAGTGTATCCAGGCCTGCAGACGATGATAGCGAAGTGGGTGCCGCCGGTCGAGAAAGGAACGTTCTCCTGGGCCCTGCAGGGCGGCCCGTTGGGCGGCTTCGTCACCTTCACCCTCTGCGGCTACGTCATTGAAAAGTTCAGCTGGATGGCCGCCTACTACGTCACGACCGCCTGCATCCTCCTTTACTGGGTCGCGTTCATGCTCGTCGCCTACGACAACCCCGACGAGCACCCGACGGTCACCGACGAGGAGAAGGAGTACATCAAGTCGCAGATCGGCACGTCCGTCGTCGCACAGAAGCTCAGGGTTTGCCCTTATTTCTTTATTCAGCTCGAATCTTTTTGTTTAAAATCAGTCTGGATTTCAATCCCGATTAAATCCATCTGACTCTTTCGCAAGGGAATATATTAAAACTTGAATATCCAGAGGAGAACCCCGTTCTTAGCGATCTGCACCTCGCCCCCCTTCCTGGCACAGCTGTACTCGCACTTTGCCAACATGTGGGGCATTTACTTCACGTCGACGAGCGGCCCCAAGTACATACTGGAAGTTCTCGGCTTCAACCTGAGAAGCGTAAGTCCCTCCGTTAGAAAAGGATGGCCAACGTGAACATATGTCGGACTAAGGTTAACGGGCACATTTAGGGTGGCTGGATAAGCGGAGCACCTTATATAAGTCGATTCGTCTGCGGCGGCTTCTTCGCCTTCCTAGGGGATAGAGTCAGGAAGAGCGGACTGTTGCAGCTGATTTGGATCCGCCGACTTTTCATGATCTCGTGTAATAAAACATTCAGTTTTTAACCTATTCGGTTTAGTTTTTTTTTTCAAAATGTTTTCAGTGCCGATGCACAAGCTGAGAAAACTAATTTAGATACGTCGCCTTGTGGTGAAGGAGGATGTTTCAGCTAAAGAATTAGAAAATAAAACTCGTTTCAGCCCACGTGCTGCCAGGCGTCTGCCTGCTCATCATGACGTCGGCGGGCTGCGACCGCATCCTGGCCGTGTCCATCTACATCGCGGCGCTGGGCTTCAACGGCGCGGCCTGCCAGACGAACCTGGTGAACCACCAGGACTTGGCGCCCAACTTTGCGGGCTCGCTCTACGGCGCCATGAACACTCTCGGCAGCATTCCCGGCTTCTCCATCCCGCCCATCATCGCGGCGATGATCGCTCAAGAAGTGAGGGCATTCGCCGGGCCGCTTGCAAATAGATAAACGATCAAATATTTCCAAACTTTTGCTCTTATCAAATTAAAAGAGGCTAACGATTTATTGGGGAAAATGCCATTTTAACGACGCCTATTTTACGAGTCTAATTACATTTATTTTGAACTATGGCTTTCGCTCACTCTGCTCTGAACAAAAATGATATTTTTCTGCCTAGAATACGATCAAAAGCTGGCGACCAATGTACATTGCCTCGGCGTCGATCTTCTTCTCCGGCACAATTTTATGGTGGATTTTTGGATCGGTGGAGGTTCAACCTTGGAATGAAATAAGAACGGACGCCTAAGCGACGAGCCCGTTTTTCTCTAGAATTTTTACAGAATCCATTTCGACTTTACCCCCAATCTCGAATTGATTTTGTAGCGTATCTTGTCTTTGTACTGTGTTTTTATTAAAAAATTATTCTAGTTGCTTTTTTTTATTGTGGTAACATTATGGACATTTACAGCAACTTAAAAAAGTATTAAAATAATTTTAATCCTTACAAATTTCTTATTACTTTCGTTCGATTTACATCGCCGAAACAAAAACTGTGAAATAGGACGCAGACGTTCTCATAATCTGAAAGTGCGAGAAACGATAGCTTTTGTCAATTAGAAGAATTTTAGACTTGGCTAACTCACGTTTCCAAATGTTTCCATGGATAAAATCGCTAGTCCAGCAGCAGTCAGTACACACGGCTGCATAGCTCGGAACATCATGTACGAAATGATAGTTTTCTCCCTTTTGTTCAAGACGTACCATCTACAATTGTACCTGTGAACAAGATTCGAAACTCGATTAGAATGAAAATCTTTTCAAACTAACGAAGCTATTTACGTTGAATAGAATACACTTTCGCTGCTAGTAATCAACATTTGGCCGACGTAGTTCAGGAACCAAGTGTGCAGTAACAGTCCGATGAGGAACGCGGCCCCTCGGAAAAAGTGAAATTTTTGATCGACGACGTAAGTCAGCTGAAATGATTTCGTTAGAGAATTTTTAGGCGTTTGGGGGACACTGCAATCGCTGGGAATATTTCTTGGTCTGCACTTACATAAGAACCGACAAGTGCGATTTCTAAGACGCTTAATGAGAATATAACAAAGAAAGATTTGCTAAATGAATCTTCCAGTAAATTAGCACATCTGAAAAGATACGGGTAATGCATTGGAATAGGCAGGTAGAAAATCAAAACTTGTTTGAATAAATAATTGAAAATTGTCATTTAAAAAGTACCTGATAGTTCGCGCATGTAATGCGACAGCTCCGGTAAGTTTATCAAGTACTCGATCATGATATTGAACTTCGTTAAGTGATTTTTCATCCTTCTGAACTGTAAGTTTATCGAGCCTGTGACTGAACCAAGAAGGTCAAATTTGCCAATTATTAGTATATTTTTTTATATTACTTTTATTTTCTTTCGCAAGTGTTGTGCTTTAAAACGTTACTTTATATAAACTTTTATTATTTAACTTGTACAAACTTTCAAATCAAAGACATTCCCCATTTTGACTTTAGATGTCAAAGCATCAGCTTGAATTATTGTTAATTAATTACAGCTATCAACAGTGAAATAAATCCTTTTTTATTGCGCATTTTAATTGCAATAGCTACCATCGACTAAAATCAGTTATAATCCGACTTATCAGTTATATCCGACTACAGCATTTTCTTTGCTCAACCGAAAGACGAATAATATTTTTGAAATGTAAAATAAATAGCCTCGTGTACATTTTCTTTGGTTGATGGGTACGAGAAATTAGCTCCTCATTAGAAGTGCCATCCCCATTGGAAAGGTCCGATAAAACCTTAGAAAGACCTGGTAAAATTGGTGCAAACACACACATATAACCCGATGCCTTGCACCATTTTACCAGGTCTTTCCGACGATATTTATACAAAATCGTAATTTTTTAGTTATTCAAACTATTGAAATATTACTTTTTACGTAATCTGCTGAATATAGAATTTCTCCTGAGTGATCTGAAAATGACTAAAACGAACTAAGACATTTGGAAAATTCGCGGAAAAATGTTCCTCACCAAATGATGTCGAAGAGCGCACAATTGTGCTTGACGGCAGTCAAGAAAATCGTGTCGAGCCCCAGAAAGAGCCAGCAGTAGTACGTGTAAACGCAGGCGGCATGCCAGGACGCCACGTAAAAGTGCTCGTCCTGCTCGAAGAAGCCGTACTTCGCGTAGAAGGGATTGACTCGCTTGTAGGTGCCGTTCTGCAGCGGAAAAGTGTGGTCCAGGATGAACGGGACGAAGGGCATCGACGCGTACAGCGTGCCCGTCGTCAGCATGTAGACTAAGTAAATAAATTAGTGCCGGTAGCTGGGAGTTTTCGGGGATTATTGGCTGGAGGAGGTGTGTGTATATAGTTACTCGTGTAGGCGAGGGAGTAGACCCGGCCTTCTTCGGAGTACTTGTGCATTATTCGCAGCTCGTCCTTTTCTTTGATCGTTTGCCAGTCGTCCACTATTTGCAAGAATAACAACTTTATCTATTTAGATTTTAAAATTTTTTGTTACTGTTTACTTTCTCCTGTCGCAGGGCGAAGAACGTCTGAAGATTTTGAATTGTGGATTTCGGCAGGACTCAAATCAAGGATTATTGATTAAATTACTGCTGCTCGTGTGAGAATCAAGGTAATTGAGCGAATTGAACACGATCCATAATTCAAAAACTTAGAATCTCGCTGACGAGCTACGTATAAGAAAACGTACATTTGATCCGCTTACAGACGCAGCTCTGAACTTGGCATTGCAGCCTAACAGAAATCCCAAGGAGCACAGACTCTCCACTACGATGTAAAAGTCTTTGCCCCATTCTTCAATAATTTTCCAAACCTGGCAAAAATCTCCATTAAGTAAAACGATTTAATCTTCTTCTCGAACTATTACTTACGTACTTGTGGATAGCTTAAAGAAACGCCAAAGGCGAAAAACATCAACTGCCCGACTGCCCTTCGAAGCGGGCTTTGGTACGGCCATAATCCCAAAAGTTCCAGGAATTTTCTACCTACTTTGTAGTACTTTCCCTCGAAAATCTCCATATTTATTGTAAATTTAAACTTGTAATCTCATTATCTTTATGTAGATAAATTACATTGTTTGTAAAAGAATAAACAGATAAAATAAAATCACTACTAAAAGCTTATAGGAATATTAATCTTCCTCTTACCTTATGAACAAAGAAAAATTAATTTCTTCTACACTTTCAAAATTCGAAACGAAGGAGAATAATTTGAACAGTATCGTATAAAGGACTCGTTTTTATTTATTTTCTTGATTCTTCCACCTGCAATCTTTCAAATAGTTGCGCAACTGTAAAATTTTTTACCAAAGCACAACCCAAGGAAAATTCAGCGATTGCTTCTAAAGTATGAAGAGAACAGCTGCTCTATTCGAAAGCTTTAAATCCCGTATAAATAATTAAGTAACACTTAATAGCATTCATTATTTTCATTTACATTCTTGGTTGCACGCGCAATTTTTTCCCCCTCGCTTTTCTACATAATATAGTATTTTTTAAGCGGTGCTTCCTTTGTCTTGCATTGTTGGGAACAAAGAAGCTTTTAAAATATTATAATTATGTAAACAATTATCTTATCTACTACAGGGTGAAATTGATCATTATTTTCTTGTCGATGAGAGAGAATTTTTTCTACGTGGAAATTTAATAAATCAAGGCTTGAAAACTATCAGGATGCTCGTTTCGTGCATTATATTATTAATGAAGATAATAAATTATTTTAAGGTATCATTAATTTGTAAATCCGATAGAAGAGGAGAAAAATTTATTTTTAAAAATGAAATTTAGAATGCGTTTTCTTAATTTACACATCAATTTATATGCATTTTAATGGTAATAGTCATTATTAGTTTGTGGAAAAGGGATAATATTCTGTAATTAAAATATAAGGAAACGGAATGAAATACTGTATAAATTTATAAAAGTTACTAATATAATATAATTATGCGCTTTATAATAAATATTAAAAATTCTTCAAAGTCTAAAAATTTGGAAATATTTAAAATATATTGTATTAGATTTTAAGTTAGCTGATATGTTAGCTTCCCTAGTAATAAGAATTTATATAAACTTATAAAACTGCATCATTTCGGGTGCAAATGCTCTATAAAACTCCATTAAATAGACTCAATTTTATATTAGGTTTCTATAAGACAACTTTAACAGGGTTATTATGTATACCAACCCTGCACACAGGTAATACTTAGCTAAAGCGGGATTTTTAATAAAATTATGTAATTTGTTGATTGAATAAATAAGTAAATTTTCATAAACTTATAGTAATAATAAAATCGTCCAACTAATTTTATATTGGAATCTACAATTAATGCTTTCATTCAAATTTGGCGGGCAACTGATGCCTGCCATCTGTTGCAGGGAACTTCAGGCGAATACCAAAAATGTATATGTATTATCAAATCTTCCGCCATCTTCCCTTATTTTTATTATTATTATGGTTACTCTGTTTGTATATAATGCATGAATATGACACATGCTGAATTGCTGACATGCTGTATTTAAAAATGGCCGATTCAAGAAACTATATTGTTTTGCGCTTTGTCTTCGACCAGTGTATATTTTCTTAAAAAGAGAAAAGAGATTCAAAATGCTTCGAAATTCAAGATTTTCTGGAATTCCCGATGAAACTGGACTCTTCCATGTTATAGGATTTTAGGTACGTGTTGACCTACGTAATTTTTCCTTCAATTCTGTTTATATTTTGTAATTGTTTTCTCATCAGGAATAAAGTTTTTCATTTTTATTTTGCATTTTTTATTTCATTAGGTTTTACAACACATAAAAGTTATAGTTACAGTTTTATACATTTCTTTTTTCTGTCATCATAAAACAAGAGCATAAAAACAACTAGATTATTGATTTAATAAACATCTACCAAAATTTTATTTGACTGAATACATTAATCTTATAGTTTAATTTGTAAAAAGTGGTTAAATAATTTTTAAAATTGTGATGATTAATTAATGCAATATCTCAAATAAATATAAATAATATATTATTTAGCTTTCTTTGGAGTCAATTGCAATTGAAGACCTCATGAAATATTGAATTTAAAACTAGCTGAAAGCTAACCATGTCACCTGGTATTAACAACCCTCCTCGTAGTACTGGGACAACACCAAAAAGTAATAGACGCAGCGATAGAAATGGAGAAGGAGCTAGATCAACATTTAATCAGAGTATTTCATGGATCAGAAGAACAGCTGAAACTCCTGCTCAGCATGCAAATAATTTGGTATGAAAAGTTTCAAATGTAATCTTTTAATAATTTGGAACAAATGCAATGATTTGCTATTTAAAATAAATTTTTCAAGAATAATAACAATAAGAACCTTTGCATAATTATAATTTAAATATATATTAAAGTTTCTTTTTTTTTTATTTTATTCTATTTATTTTAATTAAAATTTTATTTGAAAATTATATATAATTCTTTATAAATTAAATTAAGGTAGTTCACTCGGTCTCGTGGTACTCAACTTCCTCCGCACTGTCCTATGAAGCAAACTGCATTCATATTACTAGTGCTCAAAGAATATTCGCTAAAATATTCCCAAAAAATTCAGAGAGATTCTTCAAGTCTTCTAGATTCCTA